>JAADYJ010000049.1:0-48735 GCA_023338205.1 Halophytophthora polymorphica | reverse complement strand
TTAGTGTGGCGTACACTAATAGGGCCCAGAAGGGCCCTTAAGCTAGGCGGGCTAGCTTGGGACACTTTGGCCTTGCCTTGTCCGGACCAAAGGAGGTCACTATAAATAGTGACCGGATGTCATCCGGTTGTCTTGAATTCGTCGAATACAAAATCCAAGTACACCCTGATGCCGTCAGGAATTCTGGAATTCCCGACGGCATCAGGGTGTACTTGGATTTTGTATTTGACGAATTCAAACGTTTCTGTTGAATCACACAAAATTCCGGAATTCCGGACGACATCAAGGTGTACTTGGATTTACGAATTCAAGACACGTTTTCAAACGTTTCTGTTGAAATCACTTCATACAAAATCCAAGTACACCCTGATGTCGTCCGGAATTCCAGAATTCCTGACGGCAGCAGGGTGTACTTGGATTTTGTAGTGGACGAATTCAAGAGTACAGTCAAACCCATGGCGAGGTTTTTCTCGTGGTTGAAGCCGAGTGGCAGTCCGCACCTTGCCGCGCAAAGCCCAGGTTGAGTGTTCAAGCCTCCAGACCCGCAAGCAGCCCCCCTCCAAGCTCTACTTTGGACCCACCGCTGCTGCGCGGCGATGGAGACGATGGCAGCGCTCCCAGCAGCCGCACAGGCCTACTGCGTGACGCTGGACGGCGTGCTGCTGTCGACGTCGCGCTGTTCGCAGCTCGTGGTGTTCCAAGGTGCGTTCGTTCTGTGGGAAGGAGTCCAGCCTGCCGGGATCCGATTCCACAGCATGCTACTGACGCTGTGGCTCATTCGGATACCCGGCGCTCTGTGCTCTGTATGGGACACACGACAGGATCGCAACTAGCGCTCGCAGTTCTCTGCATGCAACGCGTGCTGCAGCTTGTCGGCCATCCGCGGTCGATGCCCGCTCGCTCGTCCACGGCCGGATCCGTGCTCTTCATGCTACACGTGCTGCTCTCAGCCGCGGCGATGGTGCTCTGTGTGTGGCTACTGGTGGTTGTATGGGACGAGCGCGCTTCCGCCGCGTTGGTACGAACTTGTCTGAGTGTACTGAGCGTGTCCCACGCTGCATTTTGACGGTATCCTCATTCCTTCTCGCTGTGGCTTGCATTGCAGATGATCAGCGGGAGTGTGGGGGCGGCGACCTGGTTCTTCTTCTCTGTTGTGCTCTGTCTTGAGCGCTTGCAATACGTTTGCGCCTCAAAGGCAGTGGCGATCTTCGTAGTGCTCTCCGCAATCGAAGAGCTGGCTTTGGCGCTAACCTCTGGTCGGTCGGGACACCTCGACATTGGGGCCTTGCTCTGGTGGAAAGCTGCCATCTCGAGCGGTATCGCCACACTTGCAGCAGTTCGCGGGCTGCAAACTTTACACACTCATGGAGACAAGAACAGTGCTACGCGGACTGGCTTGACAAAGTCGACTGTAGCGGAGAACCCGCTGGACCGCGTCGGGTTGTTCTCGCAACTCTCGTACGGATGGATCTCGCCATTTATCGCGCTGGGCAAACAGCGCCGGCTCGAGATGAATGACATCCCCAATCT
Organism: Halophytophthora polymorphica; assembly: GCA_023338205.1. Lineage (NCBI taxonomy): Eukaryota > Oomycota > Peronosporomycetes > Peronosporales > Peronosporaceae > Halophytophthora > Halophytophthora polymorphica. The sequence goes on along the minus strand of JAADYJ010000049.1, from coordinate 47,205 downwards.
ACCAGCGCGAGACGATACGACTGCTGCTGCTGCGCGCTTCGAACGGACATTGCTGCAGGAATTTGACGCTCGTAGCTCGGCCGAGCGGTCCTTCTTGCGTGTCGGACGACAACTCTACGGCGCCGAAGTGTTGGTGTTTGGTGTTTGGTCGGCTGCCAACAAGGCCATTGGGCTCTTGAGCCCACTACTGCTCAAGCTGTTCCTGGAGTGGGCCGCGTCACCGAAACCGTCGCTATGGAAGGGCTACGCGCTTGCTGGGGCGATGGTGACGCGCTCGGTGCTCTCGGCCGTGTCCGGCACGCAGTACTCACTGGCCTGGAAACGCTTCGACCTGCGAGTACGCGCCGGCTTGGTGTCTGCGATATACGCCCGCACATTGAAGCTGTCCGGACAAGACAAGCGACGGGCAGGTGGGCTCGGGAGGATCACAAACCTGCTGTCTGTGGACGTGGGTCGCATTGTGGGGATGCCTGGCACGGTCTTTGACATGGTTCTTATCCCGGCGGAGATCACCGTGGCACTGCTGCTGCTCAGTCAAGCCGTGTCTGTGGCTTTCGTGGCCGGCGTGGCTGTTCTAGCCATCATGCTGCCGCTCCAGACAGTACTGGGCCGTAAGATCCAGACAGTGACCAAGGAGATGCTGCATTTCCGCGACAAGCGGGTAGGACTCACGGCTGAAGGACTCAAGGCCATCCGCACGCTGAAGCTGCTAGGCTGGGTTTCCAGCCGACTTGAGGCCATGGGAGCATCTCGTGCGCTAGAGATCGGAAAACTAAAGGTGCGCAAGTACCTGGATGCGCTCTGCGTGTTCTTCTGGGCTTCTACGCCAGTGATCGTACAGACCTCGGTCTTCGCCACGGCAGTCTACTCCGGACGCGACATCACGGCAGCGGAGGCCTTCACGGCCGTGGCGCTGCTAGACCGATTGATCTTCCCCATGAACTACTTCCCGTGGGTCATCAATGGGTTCCTCGAGGCTCGCGTGTCGGCGCTGCGCATCCGCGCCTTCCTTTTCGGCCAAGAAGGAGCAACTGCTGGAACCGGTGCCGACAACAGCAGCAGCTACGAACCTGCTTTCTCCGCAGACGCATCAGAACGGCAAAGTGAAGCTGCCAGTGTCGTGAGCATTTCGAATTGCTACTTTACATGGGGATCGATCAATTCTGACAATGGAGCAGACACTCACGACGACATGTCAGGGGGTTTAGACGCGGAGACGCCCCTCCTGGTCGATGAAATGGCCACTGCGCCTTCAACGTCGCGGTTTGATCTGCACATCGACCGACTGGAGCTGTGTGCGGGCTCCACGTACGTGGTTTGCGGCCCCGTGGGTGCAGGCAAGTCGTCGCTGCTGCTGGCATTGCTCGGTGAGATGCGCCGGAAGACTGGAGAAGGTGCTACTGGGAGTTTTTACAAGCGACGCTCATCCATGCGTTGCTCCTACGCACCCCAGAGTCCATGGATCTTCCGTGCCAGTGTGCAGGCCAACGTCACGCTTTGTGGTGATGAGGACATCGGCTTGAATACTGGCGAAGAACGAGTTGACTTCGAGTGGTTCAATCGCGTACTGCACGCTTGCGAGCTTGACAAGGACCTGAAGGGGATGGATCCACGCTACGACGTGGCTGAGGGCGGGAGTAACTTCAGTGGCGGCCAGAGAGCGCGGATCAACCTCGCTCGCGCACTCTACCAGCGATCAGTACTTTACTTGCTGGATGATCCTCTCAGCGGCCTGGATACCAACACAGCGCGCAAGGTCATTACCAACTGCTTCGCCTCAGACTCCACCATCTTCCCGCGGGACGCTGCTGTGGTGCTCGTCACACACTCTCTCCATCTGCTTCCGCTGCTGCCCGCGAGTGTGAAGATCCTCGTGATGAAAGGAGGTGGCATCATTGAGCAGGGCACCTACGAGGAACTAAAGGCGCAGGGATCGTCGGGTCGGTTGACATCGATGCTCGAGGCAGTACAGACCCAAGAAAACCCTGCGACCATGTCCGACGATCACGATCGGGCCTCGGAAGAAGATTGCACTGACGGCGACGCTGCAGGTGGCCCCCAAAGTACTCAACAAGTGGAAAAAGCGGAGGGAAAAGGAACCAAGAAGCGCGAAGTCAGCAACGAGGACGAGGAGCACCGAGAAACTGGTGTCGTGAACTGGCAAGTCTGGAAGGCGTACGCTCTGGCAGTCAGCTGGCTCCTTTCGGGCTTCATCTTGTTGGCCGTGGCGGTCATGCAGGTCTCGCGCAACTCGCTGGACTGGTGGATCGCCGTGTACACGAACGGTTCGCATGCCATCACGCCGCTGGAGTTCGCGTCCGTGCTGCTCTATATTGCTGGCGCCAACATCGCCGCCGTCTTTTTCCGGTCGTTCCTATTCGCGTACGGCGGGCTACGTGCAGCACGGGCCACATACGACCAGCTGGTGCGTTCGATCTTTGCAGCGCCGCTACGATTCTTCGAGCGCACGCCAGTAGGTCGGGTGCTGAACCGGCTGAGCGGAGACACGTACACTGTGGACGAGTCACTTCCCTTCACACTCAACATCTTCTTGAAGGACGCATCCGAGGTGGTGGGAGCGCTGGCCATCCTCTTCTACGGAAACCGTCTGGTGCTGGTGCTGCTCATGCCGTTGAGCGTCATCTACTTCCGAATGCAGCGCGACTACCGTCCGAGTTCGCGCCACCTCAAGCGTCTGGATGTCTCAGCACAGTCACCACTACTCGCCATGTTCACTGACACGCTAGGCGGGCTTACGGTGATTCGTGCGGCGCGAAAGACGTCTCAGTATGTCCGTGGGTACGGCGCGAAGCTTGATCGAGCCCAGCGTGTGTCCTTCCTGGGGTCCACCACTGGCGCTTGGTTCGGGTTACGACTGGATATGTTGGGCGTCTGCGTGACGTCTTTCGTCGCCATCTTCGCTGTGGCGGACTTCCAGCTCTCGGGCAAGGTGAATCCAGGCATCCTCGGACTCACGCTTACGTACGCGCTACCGATTGTGGGCAAGCTCAACTCCATCCTCAATAGCTTCGTGGACACGGAGCGTCAGATGATCGCTGTCGAGCGCGTCAAGGAGTACGCGAGTCTGGACCCAGAAGAGACCGTCGTTGGGATGGGGAGCACCAGGAAACCCGTGTCGTTCTCCTGGCCTACTCAAGGACACATTGAGATCACGGGCCTTACGGTGACGTACGCGGGCCCATCTGATGGGAGCACAGACTGCTCGGGAGGTTCTGAAAAGACGGTTGACGCGCCAGCAGCTCTGAAAAACCTCACCTGTCAGATCCCCGCCGGCCAGAAGCTTGGAATCTGCGGACGCACAGGTGCAGGCAAGACGACGCTGCTGAACGCATTGTTTCGAGCCGTGCCATGGGCTCGAGGCGGCAACATTGCCATCGACGGCGTGTCGTTGGACTCACTCAGCCTCCAGGATCTACGCTCTAGACTGACGTACATCCCGCAGGATGCAGTGTTGTTCTCTGGCACTGTGCGGTTCAATTTGGACCCCGCAAGGCTTTTCGACGACCAGCAGCTCTGGGAGGCGCTGCGCCTGTGTGGGGGCATTGCTGACACGGTGGCTAAGCTGAATGGAGGGCTGGACGCTGTGGTTGAGGGTGGCGCGGAAGAACAGGCAGCCACGTTTAGCCTGGGGCAGGCGCAACTCGTGTGCATCGCCCGTGCGCTGCTGCGACCCTCAAAAGTGCTCTGTATCGACGAGGCCACAGCTTCCATCGACCACAAGACTGAACGAGTGATTTCCGAGGTGAGTCCCGAGATGTTTGGATCGGTGATAAGCGATTTCACAGTTGTCGAACTTCCGACTAACTCTTTTTTGCTTACGCTTGTCTTGAGTGTAGGCCATTGCGACCGCATTCGCGTCGTCAACGGTGCTAATGGTGGCGCACCGCATCCAGACCATCATGCACTGCGACCGGGTGCTGCTCCTTGACGAGGGATGTGCGGCCGAGAGCGGGGACCCGAAGGTTTTGGCGGAGAATCCGAAGTCACTCTTCCATCGTCTGGCCAACGCCGCCGCCAGCGGGAGCGCCGACTTGCTATGACGCTTCGTGCGACACCAACGAGGCGTTGGTGATGGTTTTCTAGTCGCTGTAATATCACTTCTTCGCGGGTTTTGCTTCCGCTGGCTTGACCTCACCTTGCTGCAGTGGGTCTTTGTCTTTTTGGCCATCTGTGTCGACACTTTTTGAAGTGGCCGCGGCTGCATCAGCCGTGCCAACCTCGACTATCGGCTCTGTTGCTGTAGTGTCTCCAGGAGTAACGGTGTGTTTGCTCGCCTCGCGCTTGACCTTTTTTGGTGGATCTCTGAAAAGTTTGATCTTGTAGCGCACGATGCCGCGGATGAGATCGTCCACGAATTTGGGCAGCCACAGCGAATCTTCATACTGGACCCAGCGCACAGCATGTTAGTATCGACTGATGGTACGCTTGGCGACGTTTTCATGAACACAGTGGTTTGGCTCATGGTCGAACGAACCTTCTCGATGGCTTTGAGCAGTTGAACGTGGCCGCGAACCTTCACCCAGTCGATTGGACACATGGCCGCCTGATTCACAAGGCCACCAAAGCATTCTATCACAATGAGCCCACACTAGTCCAGCAAGCACAGCCAGTTTGGCGATGGACAATGGTATAAATGAAGTTGTACATCGAAGTCCTGGATGTAGAGGTCTTTGACATCGGAGCCTCCCAGCAGCGCCAAACTCCCGTCAATGTGGCCAGCCCAGCAGGACAAGTGGCTGTAAAAGAGATTTGGCCATTCACAACGAAAGGGGTGAACATCTGAAGGAGAAAAACAAGAGAAGCTGCATTTCGGAGGGCGAAGGGTGACGCACAGAGGCAAACTGCCGTTGTCGTCAAAAACTCGTGGACTGGCACCGGCTGCAAGAAGGTACTTGATCACGGACGCTGATCCGCCCTTAGCGGCCCTGCTTGTAAAGCAGACAACGGCGTAGCACGCATAAAGCATGCGTGAGAGCTCCACGCCCAACATTGAGTGTTACCTGAATGTGTGCGAGCATACCAATGCATCGGGGTCTGGTGGAGCTACAATGACACAGCAAAACGCATCAGCACAAGATGGATACTCACGTAGTGAGCTTGCCCATTAACCAGTAGACCAACTCCAAAGGAAAATCCATGCGGAGCCCTTTTTGACTCGTACATTCCATGGGTCCAACGTGCTGTCGGTGGGGCTGACGTCCTCGATCTCCACAAGATATTGCACGCGTCCAATGTCCCCCTTGATGGATGCCCAAAATATGTCAGACAGCACGCTCTCCACACTGGAGCTGGCAAAATACTTTTCCAGCGGCGAGAGGTGCTTGCGTGTCTGTCATAGCAGCATACATCAGTAATTGAGCTACAAGTAGCCGCATGAGAGGAACTGAAGACCGACTTACCGCCGTGAGGATGCGGATTTGCACCGGCATGCGCTTGCGCTGAATCGCCTTGGCGATGCGCACTTTAAGCTGGAATTTGGCCTTCTCGCGCTCCACAAAGCCCAGCTTCTTTGGCGAACCGCGGGTGTTCGTGCCCATTTTGGAGCCATTACCGGGGGTATTATTGCTACCAGTGGCACCAGACCCACTTGCTTCTAGCGCCTTGAGTCGCTCCTCTTCTTCCTTCTCCAGCATGGCTTGCCGCTGCTCGACACGCTCCTTCTTGGTTTTCTACACTCGTGGCCCCAAACCCAAAGACATACATGGCTAGAGTAAGCCAGAGCCATGCAATATCACCGCGCGTGTAATGCTGCAAGCCAAAGTGCCGTTCTCACCTTCTTCTTGGACGGAGACGCGGCCCTGCTACCACTAGCCGGAGTCCTTGTCTTTCTTGGAGACTTATCGAGGCCTTCTTCATTCTTGAGTGCTTCAGTATCGTTGCCAACGGCTGAGGTCTCTCCCAGATTGCCCCCTCCCCCAGGATTACTGCCTTCTACACCCATGGTGTCCTCGGTACCCCTCCCTTCAACCTCTGGCGACATTTCTTCTTCATCGCCGTGGTTGTTGTACGCCTCCTCCACCCAGTACGCCTCTTGGCCAAAGGCGTGGGTCGGTGACTCCTGCTCTCCATAGCTGACAACGAGATCGCCGGCTTCATCGTAATAATAGTCGGCGGCTTGCGCATTGGCGAGTTGGTCCACGTACTGCTGTTCACTCTGGCCCTGCGACGCGTACCCCCAGTCGTCGTATGCACCTGCACCAGTCATCTCTGAATCCACCACGTACTCGCTACCAACTCCTTCCGCCCCATAGTAGTAATTGTAGTCTTGGGTTTCTTGACCCTGACCTGCTGTATCGTAACCATACTGATGATCGTAGACTTGACCATCGTTATTGGCAGAGTCCTCGGCGTAGTTCGGGTCGTAGGCGTAGTTATAGCCCCCCGAGCCTTCCTGCGGTTGGTAGTAGTTCGAGTCAGCGAAGGATTGCTGCGCGGCGTCGTACTCTTGGTAGTACTGTGCATCGTAGGCTGGATCCTGTCCACTCTGCTCGTAGCCGGCGTTATAGGCCTCTTGACCTTCGACACCCTCCTGGTGCTGATAGTAGTAGTAGTCTTTGTAGCTGTAGCCGTTCGCGTCGTAGCCCTCTGCGTACACATATCCTTCCACCGAAGCAACTGCCGCTCCTCACAGAAATCACAACCGAGTTCGCTGCCATCAGTTCCCAGCGCATGTGTGTGCACCAGCATCCAGACACCGAAGCGGTGGGAGATCAAGCGAATGAGCGAGCGCCACTCATTCCCATGCAACCCGAGGCTCCACCAACCTCCGTCCTCCACGCTTACTGCCGCAGGAGGTACTGACGCATCTGTTTCTTGTGTATGGCCTGCTTGGTCCATGGTCCTCTCCGTCGTAGTTCGACGAGCGTCACGACAACACGGATCGAGTCCTTCGCGTCGTTTCGCGTGCTGAAGTACCGTACTTCACATAAAACATCACATGGGAGACAAATTGTGCTATCTGCCGTGATCAAATCACCTGAAAGATAGCATCGTTCTAGCTTATTGTTCACTTGGAAAGACCGTAGTCTTTCTGGCACGACAGCCGGTGCTGCCTGTCTTTTGAGTCATCATCCTACGCCAGCCTCGACGCCGGAAGCGCAAGGAAGTGCGAGGAAGGGCAAGCGAGACCAGAAGCAGCGGCGCGATGGAGTTCCTGCGCAGCCTGGGCGAGCGCCACGAGCAGCTCAAGAAGAAGATCCACAGCACGCGCATCCCGCTGTCCAAGAACGGGCAGCGCGTCATGGGGCTCGTCTACTTCTCGGTGCCAATCATTGGCGGCTACTACGTCATGAAGTGGGCCGAGCGCCGCGCCGACGACAACTTCCAGCGCGAGGTGCGTCGTGTTCGTCGCGCAGTGGGAGACCGCCCGCGTCCAGTACTAACTTCTGCATCTTATTACTGTTGTCCCCCTGCTGCTTTCTGTGTGCGCGTGGTTCTACCAGGAGAAGGAGATCCGCCGCGCCGCCGGCGGCCAGGCCAAATACGTGGCCCAGCAGAACGAGCAGCTCAAGAAGCTGCTGGAAGAAAAGACCAGCGATTAGCAACCTCAGATCTCCATAAAACGAGCCAATCCAGCTATTCGAGAAGCCGCAGCACAGGTCGGTACTGGGCGCCAATGCTAGTTTTCAACGTGTATTTGCCCAAATAGTTTGCTCAACTGCAACCGCTCGTTGGCTTGACGCCCATAACGGAGATGCACTTTGCGGGATCGTTTTCGCACAAGGCCAACGATGATTTCTTCATTCGAACGATGGTTTCCTCTGGTTGGTGTCGCCGTGGATGTCCAGTGACGCAATAGCGGGCATACTTCCGTTATTCTTGTTTGGATCCCAGACCCGGCGAGCCGCGTCCGTTTCGAGCAAGCACCTTAGCACAGGCGAGCTAGCCCAGGCTTTTAGCACCTCGCTACCTGCCGAGAATCAGCTTACACACCTGAACAATGAGCGAAAGTGCCGTGGACGCGATGGAGAGCAAGCTGCGCGCGCTGCTCGAGGTGAGGTCGGGCTACGGCGACGAGCGCAGCCAGGCGGCGCTGCTGGCCAGACACTTCAAGAGCTTCGACCAAGACGCCTCGGGTGTGCTGGACTTCGACGAGTTCACGCGCGCCATGCTCTCGCTCAACTTTGTGGGCGTGCAGGCTGAGACCGAGGCGCTTTTCGACCGCTACGACGAGGACCTGGACGGCGTGCTCGACTACGCCGAGTTCGCTCGCGCCGTCACTGGATGTGCTGATCGTGCAATGCTTGGGGCACGCGCGCGAACACTGCTGGAGCGTGTGCGTGGGTCTATTCTGGAAGCCGGTGGCACGAACGGCATCCGTACACTGCGCGTGTTGCTGGGACGCATGGACCAGAACGGCAACGGCGTCCTCGAGCTCGAGGTTAACGTTTTAGTAGCAACTCGCCTGCTGCTGCTGCTGCTGCTGTGGCTGGCTCACAATCGTTTGTGATTTGTGTATTTCTAGGAGTTCCGCAATGGCATCGCAGAGCTTGGGGTGCGTGGCGCTGATCCGGCCGAGCTGGAACGCACGTTTCGCTGCTTTGACCGGGACCAGAGCGGCAAGATCACCATCGACGAGCTCATGCGCGGCCTCCGGGTAATCCTTGGCCGTACCACAATGCCTCAACCTGATCAGTAGTGACTTGATTGATCAGCTCAATAGGTTGGATCATTAATCGTTTTGGTGTTCCTGGCGGCAGGGGTCCATGCCCAAGCGCCGCATCAAGCTGGTGCAGCAGGCTTTCTCGAGGTTGGACACGTCGGGAGATGGGAAGGCCACGATTGAGGAAGTAGAGCAGCTGTATGACGCGTCGCACCACCCGGAAGTGCTGGCTGGCCGCATGAAACCGCGTGATGCCATGCTGGAACTCATGCGCGTGTTCGAACAACCTGGATACGAAGACGCTGGCGACGGCGTCGTCACGTGGCACGAGTTCCTCGAGTACTACAAGGAACTGAGCGCCGGCTTCCGCAACGACGACGAGTTTGAACTCATGGTGCGCAACGCATGGCACCTTAGCGGCGGTACCGGCTGGAGCGCGAACTCATCGTGTCGCCGCGTGTTGGTTGCATTTCGGGACGGGTCGCAGCGCGTGTTGGAGCTTGATAACGACTTGGGTATCGCCGCCTCGGACACGCGTCGCATGCGAGAGATGCTCGCAGCCCAGGGCCACCATGATATTGTGGGGGTCTCGCTGGCGAATTAGCAGATGGGACAAGGTGGGAGAATTGTGGTCAGTCTGGCGATACTAGCTTTGCCACAATGCAGGCCGAGAAGCCGAATAGATGTTGCATGTGGACCCCCGTGCCAAAAGGCCGTTGGACGCCAGCTTGGAGATGTCAATTGGAACGAGGAGAGAGGAGATCAGTACGAAGCAATGGCCACATAATGGGAGAAAACGCGACAGGGAGCACGACATACACGGCAGCGAAAGTGTGGGCGATAACAAGCGTATGCTTGAGCTTGTTGTCCTTCTCGAATTCCCCCTACGAGCAAAGCATCGCACCACAATATCCACACAACAACGAGAACGCCTCCGAGAGCGAGGAGAGCGCCCCTCAAGTGCATCGAGTAACTTCTCGCCTGTGCGACAATGGCATTGGTGCAACGGTCGCCGAGTTACTGAAGTAGGAACCCCTGACCGCGGACGCGACGTCTTCTCAAGAGGGGAGTTCAATCATCGCAGCGGCGCACGAGTCGCCAACCGCTGCACGGACCCCGATAGCTGTTGGACAAGAGCTACCACCGTTAGGCTCTCAGGTTACGATAGATGCGCGCTCCACGGAACGTCATCACCAGGAGTTGGAGACTGGAGCGGTTTGGAAGCTCGCCAAGGTGTTCGACCCCGCATTCTCCCGATCGGGCGCTACTACTAGCGTGTGGAAGCTCATGGCGGGAATCGAGGGGAAAGCGATGCACGGCTTCGCAGGAGGATCCGAAGTGCACTGGCAGCCTGGCGTGACGTTCCAGACTCTCCGCCCGAGCATCAACGTTTTCGACTTCAAGACCAAGGCGTGCTGGAAATTCGTCGCACATGCTGCCAAGTCTAAAGCTGACAACCAAGCGTATACGAGTCTGTGGGATTTGCTGTGGACGGTTGTGGAGAGCGACTTTGGGTGGGAAGTGATAACGAAGGGTTCGGATTGCTTCTTCGTGAAGCCTGGAATAGGTTTGGGTGATCTGGTCGTGAACAAGACAGTACTCGAGACGGAGAAGGGGGCGGTGCTGACGTGCCTTGCGACGGAGGTGGGGAATATCGACCTGGGGGAGTCTGCACTCTGTCGCCAGATGATTCGCTTCGCCCCACTCAATCTGACCTCGGTTTTGGCAGGTGATAGCAGCAGCGCGACAAAACGGACAGCTCGAGTGTGCACGCACCTCTGAGGCGTCACGTGCCTCTCTAACAGTTCTCGGGAGTATAACACCTGGCGCTACGTCGAGGGAGACCGCTGAAGGGAAGACCGTACCCACGACCGTGCCAAGTGACCCTACTATGAGCATGTTCAAAGATGGACACGTCACGAGATCTGTACAGGGCTCTCCGCACCTGGAAAAGAAGAAGAGATCAGCCGCTACTATGACCAAAGCACGTCGTGCTCGGATGACCCAGAGAGGTCTTACGGGAAAGAGGTCACACATTAAGGCCCAGGAGATAGCGTCATTGGATACGGCTCGTCAGTCTGCCTGAAAATCGGAAGCAGCGCCGACGAGAAGGAAAGCAATCCCCGGTCCCACTACGGAACATGATACGCTTGTGCAGCCGAGCGACTCGCTACACAATTCGAGGGTGTGGGGTGAAGCGGAAGGTCCCAGCGATCCAAGGAGGCGGCGAATCGGCAAACAAGAAGCGGTGTAAGGAGGTTCCGACATCCAAAGCAGCGCATGCCAACGCAGCTGACACAGCAGCCTCACCCGCACAATCGCACTCGCCGGCGCAACACGCAACTTCCTCTCGGAACCGAACCTCGTTTGTTTTCGCGTTTCAATTTCCAGTGATCGACATCCAGCAGGCACCTCCCGAAGCTCTGGATTTTCTTGAGCGAAATGGAAAGCTGGGCGACACTTCGGCCAAGCTGCAGAGCCTGTACATTGAGAAGCTCAAACAGCTAAGTGGGTCGTCGTGCCTGGGTGGAGCACTTGAATCCTGCACACGGATACACGCTTGGAATTCGTTTTTATGTGACCAGTGGTGTGGCGGGGATTGCGCTCGAGGAGAATTTCGGCTGACATGTGCTTCTACAAAGAAGTTCCCGCTCTCCGTTCTTCAAACCCGGTGTAAATCGGGCTACCGCGAGAATGAACCGGGACTGCTTCGAGTCCGCCCAACTCGCGGCGTACCTAGAGGGTTCCGGGATCAGGAAAGAGTTCGTGAACACTGCAAAGGAGTTTTGCCTGAAAAGCAGCATCATGGTGGCGAAAGAACGCTTTAAATTGGCACGTGCTGATCTATGGAAATCTGTGGAGATCACTGCTGTCGAAGTGCTAAAAGCACACTCGCGGATGCAGTTGGAGTGCTTGCGCAAACTGGTTCTGAGAGCAGGGGGCAAGGCTGGTATATGTAACCTGGGCGCTGTGCTGAGGTGCATGCTCCCCAGCGAGATGTCGACGATCGAGCACGAGTTTGGACTTCCCTGATGATTTTGCCGCTCTGTAGACTTATACAAACTCACTTGTGGTATTTTGTTTCATTACCCTTGCAGGATTTCTTGGAGGCCTTTGCTTTCCAAGGGGTTGAAAGAACCCGAGCTGCTGAGCAACTTCAAACATATGCTGAATGCGACGCAGAAATAAGGAGATGACTACGTGCTGCGGCAATCGTGCATCGAGTACTAGAACGAGCAGAGCGCTGGGTACACAAGCGACGCCGAGTTCGAGATCCTGATTCGCGATACAAGGGCCCTTAGTCGCGACACCAGCTGAAAGGTGGGCTCGCCATATCACTTTTCCCCCCGTGGCTGGATGGAGACCGTGATTGACTTCGGCGTCACCGGCTAGAGCTTTGGACGGGTCTGCAGCGTACGTGTCGGGGGAACCCAGAATGGTTGTGCTCAAATGCGCTAAATGAACACCAAAGGTTTTCGTATTAGCAGATGCGGGTTATGACAAGCCTAGCAGGACATTTCTGGCTCCAATTGCTGTGAGGTCTCTCTGTATGCGCCATGGCTGCGAACACTTGCAGCGCAACCTCTCAAAGTGAGTTGGCAGAACTCGAGTTCTGCAGGGTGACACTGAGAACCAGCGCCTCGTCGAGCGTCGCGTTAGCCGAGGCGGCCAGCACGCCGCGCTCCTCGCAAATCTTGTTCACCCCCCGAGTGGCGTCAAGGCTTGAGCCCACCACCATGAAGGACGAGATTGGGTAGGCCAGGCTACCTTGATACAGGTTGCCATTCTCATCGAAGTGCCTCTTAACGTCAGGCGTGGTTCCGCCCATGATGAAGTCGCCCTGGCACGCGGCATCCCCGTAAAAGGTAACGTAGTCCCCGTCGGGCAGCGACGACCACTGCACAAAGTCCCAGTTGCGCATGTCGTCGCATTCGCCGACCATGAAGCACTCCTGGGTCACGTCTCCCCAGAAGTAGTGCCCGATGAGCGCCGCGCCAGAGTCCATGTGAAACTCGACCTGCCACGCGGCGCGAGTGGAACCGAGCGTGGTGACCAGCGCCAGGATGGCATCGAAAACTCTCATACTAGGGGCGGGAGGCGAAGCCTGCTTATTGTGGACTGCGTTGGAGGCGGGCTTTGCAGTTGTGGTGTCACCTAGCTTGATGGTCCAAGGCGTCGTTGTGAATAACAGGACGGAGCTGTGTTTTGCTGGCGATTTGCGCGGGAGCAGCAGATTCCCTTCAAAGCCTGTTCTTGTGACCATGACACAAGGTGGCTCGGGGTCACTAGAATACCGATATGAGGCTCGAATACCTGGAATGCCACCCAAGAAATGCAAACTCCACAGTAAATGTTCGTGCCCTACTCTGGAGATCCGGTACTGAGTGGCAGCACGTCGAGGATGCCACCAGACTACAATGTCCACGGTTTGGGCACTTGATCATTCAGCATGCATCTAGCTGAGGTTGCGTCCCAATAGCTGGCGCAGGATACTCGCGGTAAAGAGCGGCAAGCGTGCCACCACTTCCTCGTCCGAAAGGTGCTTAGCGCCGCCAACGTGGCCGCGGCACGAGCGCGCGCCGCAGCGACACTCAAACTCCTCATCCAAATCCCACTCGCTCGTAGCGTAGTCGAACGATAGATGCTCTCCTTTGGCAATGTCCTGGGTGGCGACGAAGGACACCTCGGGCACCGTCTCGATCACGACGAGCCGCGTGTTGGGCTCGCAGCTGTGGTTCACGTACACCAGTCCTCCGGAGAGCTCCGGGTGTTTATTGGGTGTGATCTCCACCGTGAAGCGCGTCGGCTCCGGACACAAAGTGCCGATGGCCGAGCCGACGAGCTCCCCCTCCGTAAGCGCTCGTCCGGCCACCACGGAACGCCAGTCCTCGCGGAACTGCTCAACGAGGAAACGACCGTCGAAATTCGAAGGCACGTAGCGCGTGGCGCCGCGAGCGTTTGCTTCGCGCTCATGTGCGCCGTTGAGCTGCGCGGCAGGTGGGGATCGCGTGGCGGACGCAAAGTTGAGGCGCATCGCAAAGCCCCCAAGGCGAGAGCGCAGCGAGTTGCTACGGCGCAGCAGCATCAGCTACAGCTTTTCGTTCATGCAGGAAGTTCCCATACAGTTGTCCAGTGAGCACGTCCCAAACTGCTTTCACTTGGGATTTGTATGCTCGGATAGAGATGGAGCGGCGCTCGGATCCCGGAGATCTTCCGTGGCTGTTCGCTCGTAGATCGCCAAGCTCGTTTTGCCTCGGACCAGTCAGTGCAGTAGCTTGATTAGCGTTAAGGGCAGGCAGGCATGGGGATTCGTAGCCGCGGCAACGGCGACGCTGAAGGCCCCGCAACGCAGCAGAAGCGCGATGTGGACGAGGCCACCAAGAATGACGTCGCGCGGGCGCCTGAGCAGGTGTCGCACGACAAGACGGATGCGGCAGCCGCGCTAGAGACGATGATCCAGTCGACGCGTCGATTGGACGAGATCCTGGAGCGCATGTGTGCCGACAAGAAGCAAGCGGCGGAGAGAACACCATCGGATTCTGAAAGCTCGGGCCAACACGGTTTCGAGACCACGATTCCAGGGCATGTGAACGAAATCTTGGTTGAAGAGCAAGTAGAAGGGGCCGAGGGGAGCAGTGACGGCGACGCAGGGCTTGAAGACTGCAGCGAGGAGGCGACAGAGAAGGCTATGAGATCGTCGCGCTTTCCGGAAGCGCGGACAGTACTCGAATATTTCCAGGTGTGCACTGTTTTGACAGCCCTATTGCACACCAAGCTGGAATAGCTCGAAGGCTTATACTGCGTGTGTTGTAGTTGCTCCAGGACGCGCTCATGGCATCCAGCGACGGAGTCTCCGTAGCTGTCCCGGTCAGAGTGGTTCTCCTTGATAATCAGGACGCAGGAGTTGCTCCACTTCCAGACGACACGGCAGCGCAATTTGCCAGGATTGCGCGGGACACCACGTTCCTGTTTCCAGCCCTCGCGCACTCGTCGATGTCAGCAACCAGACTGAAGAGTTCCGAGTTCACGGACAACCACGACGCAGCGCAGATGGGAGCGACAACGCCTGAGTGCTGCGTCTCACTTGAGCGGTTTGCGGCACGACTGACAGAAGAGCTCCTTGCCTGTGATCATTTGCTGCCTCGTGAGCTCGCAGACGCAGTGGCAAGACAAACCTTTCTTGAACTCTCATCGCAGGAGAAAAAACTGCTGGAGACAGCGGATACACTATTCCCGGTCCGCCATGGCTTGCTGTCCGAGGAGAGTACCATCCAGTGGACCCAAGGCAGCAGAGTTTGCAAGGTATGCCTTGCGTCGCTTCATTGAGAGTGTTGGTAGTTCTTCGAGAGATCTGACCTTTGATGAATTTTTTTTTGTGCAGATATTGGTGAAGGAAAGCGAGCGGAACCGTCAGTGGGGATTGCTGCTTCGTCTTCGTGTCAAATCTCTTCTTCGACCTCAAGCGCTAACTCATGTGCCAACCTCGGGAGCTTCGCACCCCACGGAGGCCGATAAGGCAGAGGGTCCCTTGCTATCTTCCTGTACCCGCCACGCCTTGTTTCTTCCAAAGCGATGCTACACTGAGGCAAAGGGACGTGAAAATGCACTACAAGTGGTCATGAAGGTGGAACTGCAGCTATCCGACGAACGATCGAGAAATGCTGTTTCAAACGGAGCTCCAATTCCGCAAACAGCATACGCCGACGAGATGGGAGAAAGCGCGTGGACGAAGCATTTGCCGTCTTCAACCGTGGCGCAGCTTCCAGAGGTTCTTAACGTGGCTCTGTGGGGACAGCATGACAATATCCCGCCTGAGTACATGAACCAGATCCACGGCTCGATTCGGAAAACATCACCAGCAGGAGACACTATCTCGTTCACGAGACTCGAGATCGAAACGGTAAATTTTTAAGTCGCTCGGGGTTTCTCGTGCAGTTCTTTGAGCTGACCAACTTGCCAACAAAGTACTAACGCTTTGTGTCTATGTGCCTACGTGAAGCCATTCCCGCGTAACCGCATCGTGCAAGCGGCTTGTAGTCGCTACCACACTCTTTTCCTCAACGACATGGGATTGGTATTTGCATGCGGCCACGCAATGGACGGAGCGCTCGGTCTTGGGCCCGACTGTGGCGGCTACGTGGCGAAGCCCACACTGCTAGACTACTTCTTCGACAGCCTCGTGATCGTACGTCATATCGCTTGCGGTGGGGACCATTTGGGCGGCGCGCACTCGGCTGCAGTAACTCAAGAAGGACACGTGTACACGTGGGGAGTAGGCATCGCACTCGGGAATGGCGTTTTGCAAAGCGTGGCGACTCCAAAACGGATCACCTTTCCACGAACCGAGGATAATCGTTCGCATACAAGAACAGGTGGCAGTGACGCGGATGCTACTCAGACCGAAGCTGACCAAAGCACTTCCATCACGACGATAGCCTCCGTGACTTGTGGAAGTGGTTTCTGCGTGGCGCTGACGGTGGACGGTCAGGCGTTTTCCTGGGGGAAATGGAGCGATGGCCGGCTCGGACTCGGAAAGATTCCTGTCATTGCAAGAATCTCACGCCGTGGGGGCGGAGCTGTTCGACGTCAGTTTAAATCCTTCCAGTTAACCCCGAGGGAGGTTCTCGGAGTTGGCAGACCTCCACGGTTTCTGAAAGTAGCTTGCGGTGATGCGCACTGTGTAGCAATAACCCTCTCGGGTCACCTGGTCACATGGGGGAGAGGCAACAATGGGCAGCTTGGCCGAGGCGATGCGAACGATGCCACGATTCCGACAGCAGTATTTCAAACCACTAAAAGTCACAAAGTGGCTGGAGACAACTCGCATTTGAAATGGAAAGATGCGGTGGCCGGAGAAAACTGGAGTATGGCACTCTCCGCAGACGGCAGAGTATGGTCGTGGGGGGCCTGTGGGGGTGCTGTGCTGGGCCATGGATCGGGGGCTGCACAGAAAACCGCATTGCTAGCCGAGGCGATTCTTCAACGATACCAAAAACTTATCACCCATAACCAGAAGAAGCCAGGCTCAATTGCGTGCCCAACACTGCCACGCCTCGCGTGGATGACGCCGCAAGTAATCCCGTGCTTCTGTGAGACTGAGACTCGAATTTGTCGCCTTAGCGCTGGGGTTCAGCATGCTGCTGCCATTTCGGTGACGGGAGATCTGTACATGTGGGGAGAAGGCTTCGGAGAAGATGAAAGCCAAGCGCTGACAAGTCTCCCTACGCTGGTGAATTCTGGACAACGCCCTGAAGCAGATGCGTTGGACGATAACAAAGTTGACATCGGGACGCACAGCGTGGAATACGTTGTGTGTGGAGGCCGACAGGTGGTGGCATTCACCTCTGGGAGCTTCCTTGCACGATCCATGACTGAGCTGTACCAAGGATGCGTCTCGCAGCCCGAAGAACATGAGCAGACGAGCGGTATCTTCGGTGCAGATATTGCGCTAGTCGTTGCAGGGAAGCGGTTGATGGCGCACAAGCTACTGCTGGCGAGACGCAGCCCCGTTCTGCGCGAGCTCATCATCGAAGAAGAGCAACGGCAATTGCGACCAATAGCTAACGACGAAGTAGACGGTGATCAGCGTCACGTCGCTAGCGAGACCTCCGCAATACTAGAGCTGTTGCTCCCACGTCTGCGTGCCGACGTGGCTCGCGCGCTGATCGAGTTCGTTTACACAGACAACCTCTCGATCAAAGTCGACGCCCACGAATCGTACTATCTCATCCGCGACGTGCTCAGAGCTGCGAATATGTACCAACTCCCCAGTCTTGTGCATTTGTGTCGTGGGCGCTTGTTCTCGGTGTCGTCGTCGTCACTGTTCGGAGTCTCCGAAAACCAATTTGGCGCACTAGACGATGTCGCTGAAGCAGTGGGGTTCGCAGATGGCGAAGACGTCCTCAGAGTATCTGACTCGTCTCTTGACAATGACGACGGGGAATGCATTGCTGTTGATGGCGCGCCTCATACACTGAATGACGACATGAAAGCTGCTCTTGTCGAATCCACCTGGTCCGACATAACGTTGGTGGCGGAAGGACACAAAGTCCCCGTTCATCGCTGTATGTTGGTCTCACGTAGCGAGTACTTCCGAGCGGTACTGGCATTTCGACGTGACGCAAGCTCGTTTATGGGCGGTACTTCTGCGGCGACGGTAATTCACGTCGAGGACTCGCATGCCGGTATCCTACGAGTACTGCGCTTCATCTATCACGACCAAGTCACGCTGCCAACACACCCACGTAAAAGCGACGATGCGATGCTGAGTGGCGAGGATGACGACGAGGACAGCGAGCAGCTCGTGGAAGACTTGCTGGCCGCTGACAAGTATGGTCTTGATCGCATGAAGCGTCTGTGCGAACACGCCATCCGTGTGACCGAGGCAAATTGCCTGGAAGTATTGGCCGTTGCAGAGCTGGTACACGCCGCCCACCTAAAACAAGTAGCGATGCGGTTCGTACTGGCCCACCTGAGCACGATCGTAGCCCAGCGGGAGAAATTCCAACTCTTCCAGACAGACTCCCCGCACCTGATGCAGGAACTCTATTCGAGTATTCGCGATGCCAGCCGCGAGGAGTTACTCCTGCGTGTAAGTTGGTTGCTTTCTTGACCTTCTCGTGGCGGTCCCTTTCACTAATGACCCCATCTGTGTATTGTTCGTGCAGGAGTGGCACAAAGCCGTTGGGGCGAGTTTGGAGGACCAGCGAAAGCAGCAAGAGCAACAGTGGAGCGAAAAATCGGAGGCGACGCCATTTCCGTGGGTGCCGCTGACCCTGTCAATTGCTTTTGGCGGGATATTCTTATCGATGATGCACGCTCAAGAGCACGAATTCTCGGGAGTCCCAGCTATCAACATAGCGGCCGTAGCTGCCGTCCTTGGGGCTGTCTTGCTCGGGTGGTTCTAAGTCCGCACCCCAAATCAACGGCTTGAACCAAAACCAGCCAACACAATCTTGTGACACGTAAGACGTTGCATCTACCCGCCGGGCTTGGCTTTCTCCTCGGCCAAAACGGCTGAAGGACCCCCGAACGTAATCTAGACGTCGGGCTTAGCGAGTACCCTTTGTGACCATTGAATAGGGGTGCGATATTCCCTTGAACTTAAACCCAATGCTCTGAAATCAGTAGCGGAACCGTGTTCGCTGTCAACGCTTTAGCGACGGTTGCCCTTCAAGTTCCACAGCAGCGCGAGAAACCCGACAAGCCGGAATCCTGCGCTCAGAGTCAAGAGTAGGGGTGCGTCTCCCAGAGCCGAGCGGCCCTCCATGCTGTACTTGGTCAGGATTTGTGCACCGCTTGTCGCTACACACGATGTTGCGGTACAAGGACACATCTCCTCGACCTCGCTCCAGAAGACCTTCATGAGCCCTTCGTAGCCGTACTTTATGGGCGAGAGGAACACGAGCCGGATTAGGTACACCGATATGTCCTCCGAGTTGATAAGAAAGCCCGAGAGGAGCAGCATTGGAAGCAGCAGCACAACCCCCGATGACCGGCGCGATGTCGGGACGCCGACAAACACATGACACCATGTAGCCAAAACCCACAGCCGCCATTTGCAGGAGCACTACGATGATCTGCTGGTAGCCGTATATAGCCGTACCATGGCCAACTCCGACCAGGAAGTACACGGGCACGAAGAAGACGACAGATAGGAGAATCTGCACAGGAAGCTCACTTGCGTTTATGGCCATGTACCAGGATGCCACGTGGTACAGGCCCTCCTGGTATTCACGCGTCACTATTACCAGCTT
This sequence comes from Halophytophthora polymorphica, assembly GCA_023338205.1. Lineage (NCBI taxonomy): Eukaryota > Oomycota > Peronosporomycetes > Peronosporales > Peronosporaceae > Halophytophthora > Halophytophthora polymorphica. Next base: position 27,825 of record JAADYJ010000049.1, on the reverse strand, counting down.
CAAAGGGACGGTGCCAAACGGGGCGTTGGCGATAACTATGGTTTGGCTCACAGCCACGAAGAAGAAGAAGCCCACGAAGTTCTGCACGCCCGACGGCCCGAGGTCCAGTTGTAGGAACACGAGGCAACAATGAGCGCTGTCACCAGCGACTGCATGATAGACACTCGGAACGGCAGTTTGTCCCGATCCAAGCGCACCACATTGTCCTGGGCGATAGCGAGCACTTGGTTGATGCCACGCAGGCGGCTGTTACGTTCAACTTGTGCGAGGCTGTCACGTGCTGCTACTTGGCGATGCGAAGCCACTCCAGGCCATGTCGCTTCGTAGGCGGCAGTGTGACTGTATTCACACCACGCGTTGGCTAACATCTGAACGAGCTGCACGCCCTCCGCATCGCTGCTCTTGTCCATCACCGCTAGGTTCCGCATGAAGTGCCACGCGGGGTTCACGCGTGCTGAGCATGGGTAACCCAACGCTTCGAAGTAATCGGCGACATCGCTAGCAGAACTATGATAGGCAACGGCACCGCCCGCGATCAGGTAGAGCTTGTCAAAGAGCGCGAAAAGCTCCGAAGACGGCTGGTGATTAGTGGCTAGCATAAACTTGCCTTCACGAGCAATACGCTGGAGTTGCCCCACCACGGCCTCAGCCATGAAGCTGTCGAGACCAGAAGTGGGTTCGCCCTCGAAGATGATGGCAGGATCGCCCAGAACTTCGGACGCAAGGGACAGTAGCTTCAGCTCTCCACGAGACACACCACGCACCTGGACACCGCCAATCAGTCGAGAAGTCAGTTTTGTGAGTCTAAACTCTCGCATCATGTCTTCCACGTGGCGAGTGATGTCACAGCCAGCCGTAGCGCCGCCAAGCCGCAGCATAGCCTGGAACAGCAGGTGCTCGTGCGCTGTGAACGTCTCCTAAAAGAGATCATCCTGCAGAACGTACATCATGAGCCGCTTCATGCTCGCGTTCCACGGCACGCCGTTGACCTTCACGGTACCAGTGGCAAGCCGTTTTCGCCCGGAAAGACAGTCCAGCAACGAAGTCCTGCCTGCTCCCGAGGACCCCATCAGCACCAATAGTTCTCCTGGCCGTGCGAACCTGTTCACACCGTGCAGGATCGTTTTCTCTTCAGCCTCAGGCAGTTCGACGTTGGCTTGCTTCTTGGATGGAAGTTTGACCTTTAGCGTCATGTCCTCCCACTCCAGCACACACGTTGACGGGTTCGAGGCGGGCGTCTAGACCGACATATGAAAGCCAGGGGTGCCGCTCTCCTCCGTCTCGTTTCCAGGTGCCGGGGATGACAATGGCAGGTACACTGCCTCCGTCGGCTGAGCGATGACCATGCCGATTGTCTAGTGGTTTGTTGCGAATTTGCTTGTTCTCGTTGGAGGCAAATTCCAGACTGACACAAAGCAGCACCTCCGGCAGTAAAGAGAGCATGCCGGGTTGTCGCCCGCTTTTCCGAGGCATAGCTGCACTAGGTGCACGTTGTTACGGATGAGGTGGCAACGACTGGATGATTTCACCGCTATCTTCAAGTCGCATGCACAAGCGCAACGAGGATCCTCGTTCCTCCATGTTCTTCTCATAACTACGCCCATATTAATGTGGAGTTTCCTTCAGGTGAAGGCCAAGTGGGATCCTGGGTTTGTTGTGGTGTTTCAAGGCAAGCAAGTGAGTATGCTATCCATTTTTAGCTGGCAGAGCTTTTCTTAGCTCTCGCTGGAGTTCCGGCCTGCTCTGACCTGGAGGAGGTAGTCCCATGCACGGCAGGTGCTGCGCTGCTGTCTAAAGACAATCGACAAGCTGCCAACTCCAGCACAAGCACTGCGTAACGCACCCGGTCGTCCCAGAGCCGCCAAGATGTTCGCTGCGTACAACAAGACAAACACGAAGGGGGCGCTTGTGGGGAATTGGGTGGAGGAAGACGCCCTGCGCGACACCACAGGCTTTGCGCGCCGCAAGGTTCCCACCGAACTTTTCTCGCCAGGTCCGTGTAAAGCTCAATCTTCACGGCTCTCTAACATAGGCTCTAGGCTGACGAAGTTGCCGACATTTGCTACGTCACGATGCGATGCCAGACCGGAAGGAATCTCGTTTTGAGGCCACACACGGACGCGTTCTCCTGCATGACGGACCGCCTAGTGGAGGCTGCAACAGTCACCCAAGTTCTATTGTGCCTCCAGCCTTTGAGACCACCGTACAGGCCAGCACGCGGTACGGAGACTTTGCCGTGGACAAGCCTGGTCCTGGTCCGCGGAGTTCTCAGCGGAACCTAGAACTCGCGCAGACAGCCAAAAGACTGTACGAAGAGCAACGCGTGATTGAACGTAAGGAAGAAGAGCGCGGGTATCACGCTGCAGCATCCACTACCGTGACCAAGACCTCCTTCCAACCTCTTGAGACTTCGGCATTGCTGGCCACGAAGCGCGTACCTCGTGGACGCAATGGGGCGCTCTCCCGGAGGGTGGACTCGAGCATTCAACACTTGACTAAAGGACAGGTCGACAGCATCGACCAGATGAAGCTTGATCTGCTACAAGGGGCCGCCGTGACCCGCTACTCGCATGCAATGGCCACGGGCGTGGGGCTCGACTTCCCAATGAGTGCTTCAGACACAGCCAACGCGCTTGGGCGGTCCAGCACGTTCACGAATGAAATAACTGATCCATCCAAGCGCCACGGAGAGGCTACTGAGCCCGGGTGCGACCACGACGAGCGTATTGGGGCCAGCGTGCACCAACGATCGGCCTTAAATCGAATGCTACAGTTGCTCAGGAGCAACCCGATGGCCGCCAAGCGGCTAACTGACACGCTGAGGCTCGGACCCGGCATAGCTTCGCAGCAGCAAGATAACCAAGAGCAGCCACAGCAGCACGACGAAGCCGAAGCACAGCTGCCACGGGAGTACATTGAGCTCACGGAGTTCCGCGCAGCGTTTTCGACTGCTGAGTTCACTGTCGCTGGAATTGTGCGTGGCCTTCCGGCTGCACTCACGAACAAGGAGGTGATCCACATATTCATGTACTTCGATGCTGATAACGTGGGCGCTATTCGACTCAGGGTGTTCCTGGCCTACTGCGCCAGCCTCGGACAGAAGACACCGTATCACTTGCAATAAGCACCAGCACAGTGAACCCTTGTTGCCAGTACCAGCGAATGCAGCTATTTTTCTTTTTCTAGCAGCTTCGTGATATGCCGACGACTTTGTTTATTGTGCGCTACTGCTTCATGAATTTCTGAACCTCAGCAGAGTTGAAGAACTTGGCGTACAGCGGGGCAATATCGTTGTAGAACAGATTCGGCCCTCCAAGGTTGGGTGCCCGCGGCGTTACAGCAGGAGCTGCAGTCCCACCTACCAGGGAGCTAGCATGGCGCCCATTAGTGATAATCATAGAAGGTACAGGAAGGCTTCGAGGTGTCCGAACAGCATCCTCTTTCCCCCTCGCTTGGTGCTTTAGGGTGGACTTATTCCCCGAGGTTGGCCTGTGCACGACACCACATGGCGCCTCTTCCGTGCCATCACCGGCTCTGTTCGGCCTCGTCGATGCCGCTGTATCAAGCTTTGCAGTGCCTGAAGCCTCGCTCGTAGCCCGAGGATGATGGTTCGATCGCCTGGTTGGCGTTTGAGACCCCGAAGGTGGATATGGGGTTTGCGGGGGCATATCGTCGGAGGCGGGTAGCGCCACAACAGGGTTGCACCACGAAGTGTTGAACTTGCGCTTGCGAAATACAGGCCGCGGAGGACGCGGCTTGACAGCCTCCACTGCGGCATCATAGTCCATGAAAAGCTCAGACGGGGGGTTGGGTGCGCGTTCTTGATGCTCTACAGGGGGAAGAATGAGAGCTGCCGTTTCTCGCGGTGTCGTCACGCTGAATCGCGGGTCGTAGTGAGTCGGACCTGGCTCGGGACTAGCACTTCGCCGCATTCGCGACGTCGGGTTGCGCATTAAGCGCTTCAGTAATTGCTTAAGTGTGATCGTTCCAGGCGGGCGCTGTGTTACGGCGTTCCAAACCTCATCCAGGTCACGCAGCAGTGCATCAGGAAATATCAATCGCAGCGCATCCACGAAAGCTGAAAATGGCAGTGCTATAGTCGATGACCCGCCGTCAGTCGATTGCTGCGTCACAAACACTGATCCCCGTAGTCGGAACACGACGCGCAATCTTCGACAGATGAGCCGTTGCGAATCCGGAGAAGTACAGAGATACTCTAGTAGTGACAACAGCGATTTACCACTGAGTCGCTCTTCTGCAGCCGACGACGAGTGCCAGTGAAGATTTCTCTGGTACTCTAGGTCACCTTCCTCGATTTCACCAGGTTCCTCGGCCAATGGATTGAAGTCAAGCACGTGTATGGGAGACTTAGGGGTCTCAGCACTACCGTTGGTTTGCAGGATGCCCGTGATCTGCGGCAGCATGAAACTGGACTTTCGGCGCAGGCGCTCAATGTCACTCTCGGCCAGGGTCGTGGACATCCGTGGCGAATTTTCAGACGTTGTAGTATCACCGGAAGTGGTTTCCCCTCCGATGGTCGCTGCAACAGCTTTCTGCGGGTTCATTGCGCGGGAAAACAATGCGTGTGATAGTAGCCGCTTCCGCTTTTGCCAGTTCTGCCAGGCCAGGAACCACGAGGCATCGCTGATGCGGCTGAACTCGACACCATTGAGTGCCACCAATACCGTGTATACCCCTTCTTTTGGAAACGATGGTGCCGAGCATAGCACGCGGTCGCACGATACGTACTTGGCTGGTGTGTCGACGTAGTAGTCATCGCGAGTTGGAGCTGTCGGCGAGGCCGTCGCGCTGTCTTTCCTTGAACTTTTGCCGCACTTTGATTGTCGTTTGCCAGAATTTCGAGTACGCGATTCCACTTTTCGATTGTCACTCCCCTCCGGGCTTCGTGGGGTGGCGTCTGGCTTCTCAACGTAAAGCTGAAAGCGCAAGATGATTTTGCCTGTGTCGATAAAACCGCGGCCTTCAACTACAATTGTAAAGCCCCCATACACCGGTCCGTCCATCGGAGACACGGTGGTCACTGTCGGTACCTCGCGATAGATGTGAAGTGGCAACGGTGTCCCCGTGAACTAGCAAATACAAGCCGAAAAAAGGGGGCAGGATTTCTTAGTTTCAGCGCAGTTAGTCATGACCACACGTAGATAATCCTCCGAGTAGGGAGCGTACCGCCTTGTGATTTCCTCCGAGCCAAATGTCGACCATAAGGGGGGCTGTGGTAACATCGCGCTTCTGTGTCGCTCGTTTACTGCGTCCACCAGACGTAAACGGGAGTAGTATGTCTTTCGGGATCGTACAGCGCACTCGGCCACCCTCACACACGCCGCTTACTACTCGTCGCCCACGGTTGCCCGCAAACGAGACCTGGATGTGAACAGCAGCAGCCGCGTCACTGTCGCCGTTGTTGCTCGTGTCATCAATGTTATCACGAGGAGTTGCGGCTGCGGCGGCTGCAAGGTTAATGCCCCGCAATTCCAACTCCTGCGTCGTAGAGACCGCCACCCAGTTGGGATGCACTTCTGTCAATCGTGGCGATTGGAAAACACGCAGTTCTCCAGGACACGGCACAAACTCGACGCCATTCATGGCTATGGCTATGCGCACGAGGACGCCTCGTGGGAAATCGGGCACGGTGCACTCCATCCGTGTGCTCGACACCACAGTAAGCTTTGCTGTGCAGGTGTCCCGGTCGGCCGACGTTGAGGTAAAGCGCGCTGAAATAACACATACGAAAGGAGAAAGGGACGGAGGACCAACATAGCAATTAGCAAAGTGAACCTGAGTGGGTACGCAAAGCACGATTCCACTCACCAGTGGCTACGTTTGTGTCGGTAAAATTGGCCCCGTCGATGGTAAGATGTGAGGTGTAAACCCCGTCAGTGGGCCGCACGCGTACGATTTTTGGGGCCAGATACACGCGTAACTGCGGAACGAGCAGATAGTTCCCTGGTGTCTTGCGCTCATCTTGTCCGTTATGCGGTGGCTCGACAGCATCATCAGCTGGTGTTGGATGGGGCAGCGATACCCCAATCCTGCGATAGTTGACAACGTACTGGTCGTTTGATAGCGTGATCGAGCTGTCAGGAACAGTGCATGCGATACTTTCTGGGGCTGCTGCTTCTGGTTCATCATCCGCATCTTCATTCTCGCCTTCCTCTTCAACACGATCATCAGTGCGTAATGATACAGTGGCGATTGTACTCGAAGCCGGTGCAGATGGCTCGGCCACTTTAGTGAGTTGTTTGGGAAACAAAATGCTGTCAAAGTCCATACCGTTCAGCGACAGATAGACGTTCACTCGGGAACCTTCCGTTGCGATCTCAGCCAATGACGGTGTTGAACACACAAGACTCGTACTTGACCGGTATTTCGCCTCCACGACGATCGTGCGTCCAGTGAGAGAGATCTCTGTAGTTGGAACTGCTGGGAGCACTGCAAATGCAACTCGTATGCACCCCGAATTGAAAAAGTTGAGTCCCGAGAGGTGCAACACTGAACCACCAGTGATGCAGATGAACTTGGGTTCAACTTCCAGGATGACAGGCACCGGCATTGAGTAGCATTTTGAAGGCGCCGTCGACCAGAAATCCTGTCCATTGAGAGCGAGCTCGACAACCAGCTCTGTAGGAACGAGAGAAGCTGGTGCTGCCCGCTGCCGGAACGCACGCAGCAATTTTTCCTTTTTAGACGAGAATGGTAAGTGGCCTTCATCGTGGGCGTTTTTCAGCTGCTGCGGCAACGATGGAAGTGGGTTGATTGAAATGACTGACATGATGGATGTCCGTAATGCACTTGGGGGCTTTTTCCGCTGGACAACAGGCGGAACGAAGGCCAAGGCGAGCTCGACTTCGCCCAGGTTGGGAGAGGAAACCGCTGTTGGGTTTGGCATATTCTTTGCTTTTGAGCGCATTTGCGGTTGCGATGCCGCCGTCGCCGTCATATCTTCCGATTCCTCACGAGCGTATTTGCCACGGATTCGTCGCAGCGGGAACCAGGCACGAAGGGCAAACGGCTGTTTTGGTGGTTCTATGTCAGGGAAGGTGAGCTCCACTCGGCCCAAGCTCTCACTCTGGTCTGCCGTTAGCTGATTCTCAAACACCACGCGCACCGATGGAAGCTCCGAAGCCTTACCACCGGGCCACTCAAAATCAAAGACTTCATTCCAGACTGGAGAGAATACGCCATCCTTGCGCGTACTCTTGAGTTGGGCCTTGCCTACGTTGATGACGGCAAACGGGTTGCACGCATTTTTCTTGGAAGCGCGCAGGTTCCGCGCGCCGAGTACAGCCACGAATATCCCTGACGTGCGCGTCCAGAGCTTAGCTGGAGCGTTAGTTCGCCGCCAATGGCTACCGATATTCCCGATATTTGTGTTGGACGGACCACCCCGAGGCTTGATGGGCGATGACAAACCTGTGAGCGCTGTTGCTGACAGCTCTGTGGCGACAGCGTTGGTGACATTGAAGCGCGGTACGGTGCAGTCGAAGCGAGACTCGGACACCATCTGCGCATCTGCCACTTGCATTTGGCCACGCTTTTTGAAACGCAACTTCGGGGCGAGCTTCATGTTGCTGACTGCCTTTTCGTCAAACCCTTGCACCAGTATTTCGCTCGCAGAAAGGCCGCATACTATCGCCGTTAGCGGCGCCACGGATTTGATGGTCGGCGTTTTGTACATGACGAACGTGACCTCATCACACCCAAAGCGCGGTCCGTTGTCTACCCTAGAACCCTGGATTGCATTCTTGCAAATCAGCGCCACTTCGACAACCACAGCTATATTTTGAAGCCCGAATTTGCTCTGGGGGGAGTAAAAGTAGATCGCATCTTCGCGCGGGTAGCACTCGCCAGGGACAACTACGTGCTCAAGTTCACGGGCACCACGCTTCCAAGCGATGCGAACAAGTGCCGTCACGTTACGGCGCGAGGTCACGCAAGCATCAATGTTGGTCCCATGCAGTGTCGCGTACGTATTGCCGGTAACGGGACCGCCACGGGGCGAAACAGCGTTTGTGCTAAAGAGCAACACATTTGAGACGCTGGAAGCCTTGGTGAAAGACCGACCGTCGTCGAACGACACGCGGTAGTATATGTTGTAGCTAGCCAGATGCGCTGGAATTGAGAACTTGAGAGCGGTTGAAGACATGAAGCTGCCTTCCACCACTCGCGTAAAATACGTGTTCGTCTCGATTTCGTCGTTGCCCGTATGCTCTAGTCGTCCAACGTTGTTGATGATCATAATCGCACCTTGCTCATCATCGTAGTTCTCAAACCTATTTTTTTTACACGCGAACAACCGAATGCGCACAGTTCCACATTCTACGAATCCGCTTCCCGTAACAATAACCTCGCCACCCGCAGACCGCGGCAAAATGCTGGGCGATGTGTGCGTTATCACGGGGGCTTCATACATTAAGAACCGCTGCGGTGCAGAGTAGCATCCGTCACCTGAAGAAACTTGGATATCCAGCATCTGCGGCGGCAATTCCTTTATCAGAGGAGGAGGAACCTCACAGATGATGTGTTCAGGATCCTGGGTCAAAGGTGAAAGTTGCAACAGGAGTTCCACTTCACTTGCCACACTGAAACCAGACGACCCAGCGCTTCCCACGAACGCCCCACGCTTGAAATGCTCCTCAAAGCGCAGGCGATGACGTCGCAATGAAAGAGCTCCTTCCTGCAGCTCACCTAGATGCATCTTGGCCTGTGCGATCTCTAGGGGTTTCGGCATGGATGCCTCGGAGATCTCCATGGTCACAAGGAGTGGTGTGTCTCTATCTCGTGTCACGCGTAACTCAAAGAGCTCTTCCCAGCTGAGGACGGAGCCCGATGAAATGGACGCCAGCACACTTGTTTCTCGGCAGGACGCGAATACTGCTTGGTCTCCACATTCGATGCGAAGCGTAAAAGTGAAGGTTGACCACGACGTTGGGAGGACACCTCCAAGAAGACTACTCCCGCTTGAAGGACCATTGTCGTCTTCGCGCTTTTGGCCCAACCCTGTCGTGTTGCTCGCACTGTTCGACGTTGTGTTTGACGGTGTACCAATGCCCAATGGCTTAAGCAAAGCACGCAGATTTTTGATGGAAGCCACACGAAGACTAAGCACATGGACTTGCTGGATAGCGCCACGAACCGCAAAGTACCGTGATGATCCCGAGACCCGCACGATAATCTTGTGGTTTTCGACAAAGTGATCACCTTTGATTCGCAGCACCACAGGGCTTCCTGGGTTGAGTTGGAGACTGGGTGACGGAAGCTGCCCACATGGCGGGCGTAGAGACATCACGCACCAGATGAGTGGGTCGTAGAAGTGCACAATGATAGTATTGGAGAACACGACGCCACCAAAGCTCACGACCAACATCGCCGGGCCGCTGAATGTCAGTGCAGGCATGGCACACTCCAAGTTCACAGATAGCATACTGTTGGTGTTCATCGCTGGTGAAGACTGCAACAACATTGTTCGGTGTTCGTGACTGGAGAGCACTAGCTTGGCCCGGACAGAAGCTGCGAAACTATGCGATGTGTCGGCGCTTGCGAAATCAAATGTAAGAGGAACGGTGCAAGATTGGTCACTTTCCCTGCCGTTATCACGCTCTGTCGGGGTTTGGGACACTGAAATGCTTTCAGGGGACAGCTCACTCAATGTAGCAAGATCTTCAATGCTCTTGACTAGACGATCCACTGGTTCAATGACAGCTACATTGGAAGTTATCCCATTCTCTTCCGAGGGCACCACAATTTGTGCGACAACCCAGAGATCCAAAGATTCAAGTAGCGTCCCAGATAAGCAAACTTGTACGCCATCGCAGTTCGACACGAGCACCTGGATCCCCGTTTGCTTCTGATCCTCACTATTATTAGAGGAAGTATCTCCAGATAGATTGACATCAACGCACACATAGCAGCGTTCGCAACCCGCAGCCCCCAGGGTTGCCATGTCAATTCCAATCGCTAGCGCGTTGTGCCCATCGATCCCACGTTGCGCAACAGATCCCAGTGTCTCGAATGCGACCGCCTCGCCGTCGCAGGTGAGAATGCGCAAACTTGGCTGTTCTCCGTAGGAGCGGAATGCCGTAACATTGATCATTGACGGGCCAGGTAATTGGGTCACCACAAGGTGCGCTCTACTAGATACCCCGGTAGTTATCTTTTCACCCTGGCAACGTACAGATCTTGCGTCGACCATTGTTGAGTACGATCCATAGCCAGACGATGCCGGTAACACGGCAGCGAGGAGCATTCGGTTGCTCCAGTCCGTCATTTCAAAGATGCAGCACCCGAACTCATCGGGCATGCTTGTGCCCACTTCCATGCCGTTGTCTACGCGACTCACCGTTGTAAGTACGCGTTTTAGGACCCGGGGGTTGGGCGGCACGAGCACTACTTGAGCCGAGTAAAACGCACGATCATTCCAGGTATTCAACGGGTTTTGAGCATCTTCTTCCCGGACATCGATATCGGTTGTTTCTCTGTTTATTTCATCCCCGTCTTCGTCTTCATCAGATCCAGCACTTTTTTTCTCAACCACGTTTGAGTCTGTACCATCCGGATCTAAATCGCCATTTCCCTCTTCTTCACCTTCGGGCAGGAGGATTGGGTTTCCGATCTGTGAAGTCTGCAGAGTTGACAGTCCTTCCTCATCGACTTGAGTTAATGCCACGCTCGCCTTGCGTAGTCCGATATTCTGAAATTTCTCCAGCTGTTGTGCCGCAGTAGTGACATCTTCTGATGCCAAGAACTTGAGCACGGTCGAGTGCGAACAGCGCAACGCAAACCGGCCACCACCAATATTCGAACAGAAGCGCTGCTGAGTCTCCTCCTCATCTTCTTCCTCGATCGTGATCGCGGGGTGAAACGAAAGGTCTCCGAGGCAAACGAACTGCTGAGCGTTCAGCGAAATAAACACTTGCACGGTACACGGGTACGGGAAACTAGGAACCGGGCAAGTGACCTCGTTCGCGCTCACCACCTTTCCAGCAATATATGGCGACGGCGACGGCGACGGCGACAGCTGTTGTGATTGTGGAGCAGTGGGAGACAGGATTGCTCGTGCGTTTGCGTCAAGCGGAGGGCAGCTAGGAGCCGTTGGTGTCGACCCCAAGAGGTTCCAGGTGGAGTTGGAAACGGTGCTGTTTCTGAAGAACGTGCTACCTCGGTGCATCGTCGATTGCGCCTTCAGTTTGGGGGCATCTGGAATAACCAACTGACTGCGCGAGTCAGTCTCGTGCAGCATAACTCTAGACCCGCGTCGCATAGAGAACAGTGGAAGTGAATCTACCCCGTCAAAACGGAAGCACACGCGCTCAGGTGCGTCGGTTAGGCGAAAGGATTTGGGTAGCACCACAGTGAGCTGTCGGGTTTCGGCGGCCAAGCGCCCCCCTGGGGACTGCATTGGCATGTGCCGTGGTGTCCACTTCAAACTACTTGGGTCCACTTCTTGGTGATAGTAGAACCGCACGCTATGTGCGATGAATTGCTCGCCAGCGTTGAGCGTGAAATCCACGAGTACTGTGGCAGCGCCAGCATCCGCACCACCAATATTGCTACTCACGCTGCCTCGTCTTCCACCCTTGGTGACAGTCCGAGAGATCCGCAACATGCTCGTATCTGCGACGCCACCAGCGTTCTGGAGCGCAGCCGAACAGGCATGTTGCGCCTTCAAGCTTTGCTCTGCAAGTAACTGGAACGCCTGCGCTCGCACTTTCCCCGCGGCGGCCATGTCCCGAATACGAGGTGACGGCTGCGATGCAGAAAGACCTGCGCTCTGACAGGGAGCAGTGTTGTCGGCGGGGACGGAGAGCACCTTATCTACGAACTCAATTGCAGGGGTTTGGCAGATGATAAGCGGTGCGTAGCTCTGCGCACCACCGGGGAATGTGCGGGTGTAGCGAGCCGGTACGAGCACGAATTCTCGCTCGTTGGCGCTATTGCGAAAGCGCACGAAGATCTGCGCCGTGTCCAGGATGTTGACACCTTCGATAACCAGCTGTGTACCGCCCGAGTTTGGACCGCAACTGGGTGCGATCTCCGTGATGCTTGGAGACTCGTAGGAGTAGTATTTCTCACGCTCCTGGGGACGCATGCCAAAGAGTTGGCAAACCGACGCATTTGTAGCGACTCCACTGGGCAACATGATGTCCACATAGGACACACACGCAATGCGCAATAATGGCGCACGACATGTTACGCGAGCGTTCGCATGGTCGATTTCGGCAGGCATGCTGATCGTGTCCGGTGATACATTTGCGGCCATCTTGGAGGTGTTGCTACTGTCAGATGGGCGAGCCGACGGACGAAAAGACCGGTCTGCATTGCGTGTGGGAGAGAATTGCACTTGACACTTTACCTCCTTTGCCAACAGCTTTAAAAGCTTCCCTCCGAGAAATAATACCACCGTCGACCCTCCTGCGGCGGGTCCTGTGGCGGTTGCCAAGCAGAATGGCGAGGAGAAATGTCGGAATGGCAGCAGAGCTGTACACGCCGTGCCGCTCATGTTGCCAAACTTAGCGCTCACGTATAGTGACCTCGAGAACTGCTGGCCATTCAGACTCACCTCCACTTCGTAGAAACCTGGAGGTGCTGCCGGGAATGTGCACCGAAGTGCCCCATCTCCGCTAGCTGACGCGACCGAGTTATCCATAAATTTCGCCGGGACGACCCGGCTATCCTCCAGGTCTTGCTTTGAGCCTTGGAGACCAAAACGCACGAGAAGCTTGCACCCAAAATCGCGGATGTGTTCCCCTTCTACGACAAGCTCATCGTACGCACCTTCCACTGCCGCCCAACCTGGGTTGATCCGTCGGAGTACAGGCTCAACGTAGTACGTGAAATGTAGTGGCCTCTGTGCAACTGTGTAGTTTATACCATTCAGTGATATGCTCATCAACACGACGCAGGCAGAATCCACACGCGGTGTCACGAAGCGTACCGCCTCGCCCACGATCTCCCCCTTCACTACCAACAAGTCTGGTGCCGGGTTGCTCTTAGGCCTTGTTGAAGACGGTAGTGACCGTGAGCTCGAGCGAGTGCTTGAGACTTTCCGGGAAGAGCCCGCGTCTCGCTCGCATACTTGGATGGAAACGGAGATATCCCCCGTCTCCACGATGCTTCCGCACCAGGCCATTACCTCCGTTCCACCGGAGATGGGTCCAGCTGTCGGCTCGATTGTAATCACACCATCAGGAGGATCGTAAAAGAGAAACTTGATGTGAGTATCTTCGAACTGCTCATAGGCCCCACGTGCCAGTGAAACTCGTAGTCCAACCAGCTCGTTTGAAGGCCACGGCGGTGCCAGGCACGAAAGAATACACGTCTGCGGGTCAAATTGCGCCTCGACATCGACTTGGTACTTCGGGGTCTGCTGCTTCTCGCTTTCAAAGCGCACGGCGCAGTGAAGCAAATTTGTGAGACTGGGCAAATCTGTGGTGTCTGCAATGAGTAAGTTCAGCGGCGTTTGGCCCGACACGGGCCCACATAGCGTCCCTCTCGCGGCGTAACGTGTCGGCGCGTGGTACTCAAAGTAGCAAGTCGAGTCGCTGAACTGCTGCAGGTTGTAGGATACATGCAGTGCCACTCGGCCAAGTCGGCGTGACGGCGGCGACACACACTGAATGGTCTCGTTGTCCACGACGTTGGCGGCCACGACAACCTCGGGCTCGCCGCCAAAGGCATCATCGAAAGCCGACGAGAATCGCACGTAGATGATAGTGTTGGTGATGAAGCCCACCCCTTTGATAGCCACCAACGTGCCACCCGAACTCGGTCCGAAAGCGTACACACGCTCACGTTCATCTGGGGGCAGCACAAACACTGGTAGCGGAAAGGCCTGAAAGGTGGCAGGTTCGCCCACAACGTCATCCCCATCCAAATCTTCAACACTGACGATTACGGCAGGCTCGAAGTGTTGCTCATTGAAGGACACTGAGATGCGGTGCATCCCTGCGGGTAGCTCAGGCGAGAAGCACTCAACGAACCGATCGTCTCGGACGCGTCCACAAATGTTCTTGCTGCCTCCAAAGCGGAAATCCACGCTGGGTGTGACAATTTTCTCGGCGAACTCGAACAACACCAGCGAGCCACTGCAGATGTAGCCCATGCGTGGGCTCATGCTCACAAGCGTTGGTGCGCGATAGTACCGGAACACGAAGGGCAGCGCCATGGGTTGGCCTTCCACCACACTAATCTGCATCGTGACTCGCTCTGGCAACAGCATCCTTTCTCCTCCTCCATTGCTTGACAATCTACGGCCAGCTTTGTCAGTGCTGCTGACGGGAGAGGAAGCCACGAGCGGTGGGAATTTCCGCTCTGGGCTCGCACGAAGTTGGACCAATGATGGGCACGACCACGTCAGCCGCTGTCGTTTAAAGTTCACCTCGGCCACGACCTCCACCACAGGCACAGGCGCTCCTCTTGCTGTCGAACGGCGTGCCTTCCCCTTGGTTCTGGTCCTCTCATTTCGGCGCACAGCAGGCTCCAGAAATAACGACAGCTTGATCACGTCGCTGGCTCGCAAGTATGCACCGTGTGCCACGATTTTTGTTTCGCGGTCCACGGAGCCGTACAGAGGAGACGCCGATGTGAGGTGCGGCATATTGTACACGCGGTAGTGATCACGAAGGCTCCCCACGCTGTAGAAGTGTACAGCATCGAAGGAGATTTCGACGAGTGCGGTCGTCAACGCTTGCAGACTAGCGAGTAGGCTGTTCAGCGGAGCTAAAGTGAATTCCACACAACTCGTGCTCCAGCGCATGGCCTCCACAGGACCGAAGACCGTTTGGCGGCTTTGTGTACTGGTATCCCCTTGAGTCGTGCCGTCCACTGAGGCAGCATCAATATCACATGTGTCCAGGAGTACCCGCAGCATAACCCGGTCGCTGACAATCGAAGGCGTAACATGAAGCGCCAGCGTCACAGGTACTTCGAATGCCCCTACGGGTGGCTCCACTCGCGCGATGGCATAGCGAGAAAAATACCTCAGTGGCACCGAGGTCCCAGAGAAGTCTGTACCGTTCAACGCCACATCCACCAGCGCGCTCTGGTTGGCGAACTCCTCAGAGAACAGCGGCGTTGTTGCAGTGATAATGCCGTCGGACGCGGTACCTGCCACATCCTTGTATACCAAGCGGCGTCCAGGCCCACCTTGCGTGCTGCTGGTAGCTGGGAAACTCACTCGGACTCTGATACGCTCCGTTTCGATGAGGTTGCTGCCGAAGATACGCAGTTCGCTGGACTCGCGCACGCAGGCGCACAGTGGAGTAATGCGCGTAATGGCCGGTGAGCTGTAGAAGATAAACTCCAAAGGAGTGTCGGACTCGGAGTCGTGAAGTTCACAGTGTACGTACTGCTCACCATTGAATGATATGAAGACACGCGCTGGGCCCACGTTGAAAGCCGGAGCGCAGCAGCACAGCTCTCCTTTCTCGACGAAGCCAGATACCTTCCGACTCATTGTGGGTGACTCGAAGACTACCGAGCAAGGCGCGCCATGGTCCACGAGGTTTCGCCCCAGGAGCCGAATGTAGCTTCCCCCAAGGATATCGGCTGACAACGGTACCGCCGTATGAACGACTGGGGTCGGGTAGTACAGGAAACACAAGTACGATAGGTCTTTTGCCAGCGCTCTGGAGGAGGGTGGCGCGGGTGGATCTTTCGCGGGAAGGAAAGTCGTTCCACCGTCGTAAGAAACCTGCACGATGGTCAAATGCGGTGCGTCACCCGCGTCTGGCCATGCTGGGGACTGACACGTGATCAGGAAGGCCGGGTCCTCTTCAACATCTTCGTCATACTGCGGAGCCACAGTGTCACCATATTTGGGCACGACGTTGGTGCCGGGGCTCTCGAGTATAGTTCCATCGGCGACTGTCTTGGGCTCCACGAGATTCCCGTCCACTGTCACGGCTGCAGCGGTTGTCAATGAGGAAAAGCGCACGAGTAACTTCAACTGAGGCGGAACCTTGAACTTCATGCGAAGCGTCACGCGAGTGTCGCCCGCGAGCGGCCCATGATGTTGCATGAGTGAGCGAATCACTGGCGGTAGGTAGAAACCGAAGCCCAGGGCGCCATGAAATGAGTCACCTCCGAGTGCTACACTGATAGTGAAGCGACGGACGTGGTCACTGCCAGCACTAGTTGCACTCTTGCCTCCGCCTTGGCTAACAAGAGTCTTGACGTCGTCCAGGAAGTTTGGTGTCCGACATAGTAGTAAACCGGGTGTATCGGGTGAAGCCTCGACTGCCACTACCTTGGCGAGCGCCCCAGTTTTCAATTGTTCGCCGCCCTCCAGGCTACTGGTAGTTGCTTGGAAGCGCACACGGATATGGCGTGGCGGCTCGAGAGTCTGTAGGTGGCTCAACGAGTCCACGTCCTCCATCGCTAGGCACGAGAGCCGAATCGCAATGAGCGCTCCGCCTCCAAGACTGGCGTGCATCGGAGTAGCCTCCAGCAATTCACGGTCCCGATGCAGCAGCGCCACGACGTGAGAGCGTCCAAACTGCCGCCCGCCGTTGAGTGACACGCGGAAGGTCGTGCGTCCGAAGGGCATGTTGGCCTGGACCGTACAGCGCAGCTCATGCTTGCTGTGAAACGTTGCGTTCAGCTGCGCCACCTCCACCTCCTTCGTGGCCGTCTTGATCGCTCTCCGTCCTTCTCCATCGTCCCCTAATGTCTCCTCAGTCACTGTCCTTTGCAGCAATGCGACCACGAGGTCTCCGGTATCCACGAAGCCATCACCCAGCAGGCGTACGTCGGTTATCTGGCCGCTCGTCACACTTAGACACGGCGGCTCGATGGCCCGCAGCTCCACATCGCGGTGCACGCGATACCCACGTGCCGCTGGCGTTGCACCAGCAGACGCACGGAAAAAGTCTGTTCGGTTGAGCGTGAGCTCAACGCTGGCAGAGCCGAAGCTCAGCGCCACGGCCTCAAATTCCACCTCGTATGCGCCGAGAGGCGACAGCTTCCACTTGGCCTCGCGTGTTTGCTCGGACGTGGCGCCTGTGCGCTCCGACGTCTGGCGCACGCGCACGTAGACCGGCAGCACCGTGAGTTCTTCCAGCTCTTCGAGCGGAGCACGTGAAGCTAAACTGATGTTCCCACTGGTCCGGCGGCTGAGCATAGAGCCCGGCAGCTTGAGGATGTTGAGCGTGACCGAGACGTTGGCGGGCGGCGAGGCCATGAGCACGCTCTGTGGCACCACACGTCGAATCTCCAGCGGTTGGTGAAGGCGAAAGACCAGCGCATTGGAGCGCAGATGGCCGCCGTTCATGAACACCTCGACGCTAAGTGGCACCAGCTGCGGCGCGTTGGTGACTGAGGCCGACGACGCCGTCAGGCTCGTGCGCGCCGCAATGACGCGCTGCGCCACGCGCTCAAAGCTGGGCACCACGCACTCCAGCTGTGTCTCCAGCAGGAACTTGCCGTACACGTCTACGGTAGACAGCGGTGCTGAGCGCAGAGCGCCAGTAGCAACGTCATTCGTGGCATTGGCGGCGTCAGCGCTGTCACTATCCCCCTCGCCCTCGGGGTCCTGCAGCGCAAGGCGGAAGCGCACCGATAGCGAGTGCGGCGGCGGCCGGAAGCCCGCGCCGTGTAGCACCACGCGCGTGCCGCCCGAGACCACGCCTACCGCCGGCTCCAGCAACCGCAGCCGCATGCCCGGCATCTTCGTTCTCCGAGGGACGCCGCCGAAGCCGAATGAAAGATTCTATTAGGCACAAAACCGATGGACTAAGGCAAAGCTCTGGGGTACCTCCACTACTGTGTTGAGCTAAGAAAAGAGTTTCGGGCTAAATCTGACTTGGCCGTCACACGAGTATTCTGGGTCTACTCACCAACGCACTCGCTCCGCCTTGTGCTGCAGTGCCAGTCGAGAACAGACTCGAAGAGCACCAACGCGTGGCCAGACCATCCCGCAGACATGACCCTTGCAAACACAGCGAGAAGGGAGCGGCTTTCAGATCCGCACGCGGAGCTGCCCATCAAGAATCACAAATACGTCAAGAACTGCACCGAGCTCTACTTGGCCAATCGCCGCATCGAGCGCATCGCCAACTTCGAATCCTTCGTCAACCTTGAGGTGCTCTGGATCAACGAGAACCAGGTAGGATAGGTTGTCTTGGTTATTCTGCGGAGTTTGTATTCGCCCTGTTGGGCCTTAACTTCACATCGCTGATGTTTCCTTTTGCCTGTACTGGGGTAGATCGAGCATCTCGACGGATTAGATTCCTGCATCCGGCTGAAGCAACTTTACGTGCAGAACAACCGCATCCGGTAATGGCCTCACACTACTGTGTTGCCTTGCTGGTGCGTTATTGACTGTCTTGCATGCTTTTGTTATTCTTCTCTCCCTCGTCTTGTAATATCCAGTACGCTGGATGGATGTTCGCTGCTGCATTTCAAGTTCTTGAACGAGCTGCGGCTCTACGATAACAAACTAAAGGACCTGCAGGGCACGCTGGACGTCTTGAGCCGGCTTCCTCACCTTCACGATCTAGATCTCTTTGGCAACGCCGTCATGGAGGAGGAGAACTATCGCTTGCAGGTCATCCGCGCCATTCCGTCGCTGCACGTGCTAGATCGCCATGTCATTACGGACCAGGAGCGCATCAAGGCTGCTCGGTAACGGAGTGTAGCTTAACGTTTCCGCAATTTACTTCTAGACAGACCCACTGACACACCTGTCATGATATTTGCTCTTGTGCATACTGTAGACTGCAGTTGCACTGCGACGACGATAGCGACTCCGACGAGGCGCACCACAACCGACATAATAAAACGAAAAAGAAGAAGCAGTCCGCTGTCGTGGCCGGCGCACCACCGCAGGAGTTGTCTGGCACCGTCAAGATGCTGTTCAAAGAGGTCGCGGCAATCAAGAGAGAACAGTGGGTGGGTTGACACCTTCAATAATACTCGGCATAGGATTCTCGCCTCACTTACACCAGGCTGAACGTTTCTAAACCGTGGACGTAATGATGTTTCTCTCAGGAGCAAGCCCGAGCTGCGGCAGAGCGTGAACAACAGGAGCTCACTCGAACTCAGCAGCAGGCGCTCTCGTCCACGTCCTGCGCTAGCAGCTCCGCCGACAAGAAAGTGGGATTGATCCCCAACTTGGACGAGTGGGAAACCGCGTCGCTCAAAAAGCACTTTCACACGCTGGAGGAGCAGAAGAACAGGTGTGTGTCGTGTTCGTACCTCGTGCTCGTGTTTTCGGTCGGAATCGTTGGTCTTCACGCAGTTAGAAGCTCACTGAAGAGAATGTTGTGCTTTCTTGCGGCCGCGGACGAATTGGCAGTGGCATCCTGAAGGACAACGTGGAGCTTGTGGTCCGGTACCTTCGCAGCCGTGGCTACGCTGTCTCTTGTGACGGGGTCCCCCTGGAGGGAAAATTGTGCACTCAACCCCCGTTGGATGAAATTCTGCCAAAGTCCGGGAATGTTCGGTGGAACCATCTCCTCAAGGTATACCGCATTTCCACCTCTGTTGGCAGACCTCATGGCCTCGAAGGCTGCTTCGTCTCTGATAGGTGTGCACTGTGACTGATCCTCCACGAACAGCTCTTCGAAGCCAAGCAATTGCGATGTACGCTAATGTCCCCGCAAGAGCTCCGTCAGCAAGCTGCTCGATGCTTTGACAAGTGTGCGTTGCTCCAGGTAGGGCTGCACCACCGACATCAATCGGGATCTCTGCTTGTGACTTGTCGATTCTCCGCCGATCTAACCGCACTGGTATATTCCTCTTGCTCCTCTGCAGCGACGACTGCAAGCGCTAGCCACTGGCGAGTCCAAATCAGCGGTGCGTATTGTCTTTGACAGCAGATTTTGCTCTCTCCAGTGATGTCGCTCTTAAATCGTTGACGGATCTTTCTGGCCCACGTTCTCTTCGTGCATGTGCACCAGAAACTCATCAAGGAGAGTCACGAACTCTCGCAGCAGGGCTACCATCTCCAGGCACTGGTGGACCGCGACGCCTCCTCGAGTCGGTCGGGCTCCTCTCGAGTCCCCAGCTCTGTAGACATCAATATCATCTCCGACTCTCCATCGGCCACACGAACGCCCAGATCGCGGTTCTATATGACCGCTTTCTCTCGCGAGAAAGTCCCGACGCCTTCATTGTTGGCCGCCCCGCGAGTGTCCAACTCCAACTTCCACGAGCTCAAGGAGGAAAGCATGCAGATCGACGAGACGCTCGCCAAGAAGTACAAAATCCGGCAGAAGGTGCGTGTTCGTCCAGGGCGTTCTCTGTCCTCTTCAGTCTGCTCCGGATTGCTTGATCCGTGCTATTGCTTGCGTGCTTGGTGGCGGCAGGATTTCACCAAGTACCTGCTTAAGCAAACCCCGCACACGACCAAGCTTGTGCGCCACAACTATCGCCTGTGATCCAACGAGCAAGCATTCAGATGATAAGCATAGCACTAAGTGTACACGCACAATGCATGGCGCACCTTCCAGGCCCCAGGAGTCACCGCTGCCACGTCCAGGCCCCTCTATTCAATAAAATCTTCCAGGTCGGCATATGCATCGGCGCCGTCTTCTTCGTTGAGGAAGGCATCGATGATCGGATGCCGACTGTGCAGCCGCTTTCGTCGCTTCCGCACGATCGGCACCACTCCAAGTAGACGCTTCCTCGCCTTCGCCTTGCCTCGGCGTCGAGTCGACTGGTTCGCTGGCGCGATTTTGTCTTTCACAGATGCAACCACCTTCTTCAATCGCTGCGTCGACGGCTCGCTCAGCGTGCCCTGTGGAGCATTGGTTCGTACCAATAACGATAAATGCTTGTCAGCCTCAAGGTACACCGAAACGGCAACAAATAGCAGCCCCAAGGCTCATGAAAACTGCGACTGTAGACACTTCCTACCTGCTTTATCCATGCTTGCACGATTCCAGGCACCTGCAGAAGAAATATGTCCATCTTCAGCGATGTTGCAGACACCTAAATGAACCACACGTATCCGCACGCACCACAACCACATCGTCAGGTATGCCATTGCCACACATGCATACACACAAACAGAATGGAGCGTACCCGAGTCTTCGTCCCGGAATCCTGGCTCGCCTCCTTGATGCTGCCGATCCACGTGTGGCTTCTCAACGCTCCGAGCACGGAGGCTACAAAAAGCTCCAAGGCTGCTTCGTGTGTGCCACCACCGTCGCTGGAGCTGGACCTCCTCAGCGCCCCGCCCACTTTGCCAACGCGCAGGTTCAGCTCGATCATGTGAAGCAGTTTCAGCAGCACCTTGCGATTTCCCCACGAAAAATCGCGGCTGCTGCAAATCGCCTGGTTGACCGAGTCGTGAATGCGAATGTAGTCCATGATTTCCTGGTGATGGAGAAATGTGGACGCCACGCTGGCCCTGCGCTTGGTTGGGATCGCCTTCAGCAACGTAGTCATCGATTGCTCCAAGGCGACCAAGATAGCCAGCATGGCTGCACTCTGACTCGCTTGGGAGTTGATGTGCGGGATCTGCGTTTGGCTTAGAGCAGTGGTGGTGTTGTTCTTCGCATTCTCGCAGTCCGAGGAGCCACGAGAATCGGAGTCCGATCTCTCGTTCGAGTCAAATTCGCCATCGACACTGGAAGAAGATCGGGTATCGCTTTGCTGCCGTAGCCGCCGTCGTCGCCGTGGGGTAGACGATTTTTGTCTGCCAATACGTCGACGAGTGAAGTTCTTTCGCTTGTCTTCGTCATCCTCGACCTCGGGGGAAAGCCCACATGCTTGAATGAAACCTTCGATCTTGCTTCTCATGGTCACGAACACCTTGATGTTGTCAGTGAAGTGCATCGGCAAGCAAATGTTCAGTAGAAGTCGAAGCAGCCGCGCGTGATACACCACGTTGTCGCACATGATGCTGTAGGCCAGCGCCGAAAGCGCGTGCCACTCGGAGGACACCGCGTCCTTATCCATCATGCCCGCCCCAATGTCGCTGAGATGATTGCTCAATGCCGCACAGGACACCCCCAACTTCGTGAGCCCGTCAAGCTGGACGCTCTGCTTCACATCGCCCAGCAGATAGTGCGCCAGAGAGACAAAGCTGTTCCTGGCGTTGGGTGCCAGATATCTCCCCCGGTGCTCCTCGATCCGCGATACTCTGCGCAGCACCCTATGAAGCTGTGCACTCGCCCTGTCCGCACCCGCAACCTTGACCATCACCGTCACTGCCCGGCCAATGGCCCCGCAGACATGGCCAAGTAACTCCTCGCCCGCTTTTACGTTCAGCAGCACCACTGTTTTCGAAAATTTCGCTGGGGCGAGAAGATAACGCAACGATCTGGGAAACTTGGCGATGATGGAGTCCGAGTACACCGAGAAAACGATTCCAGGAGCCGACGACGCGGCTTCGCTGTTCTCTGGGTCGCTCTCATATGCGCTCTCCTCCCCTCGTGTTGAATTCTCGGAGGCCACCGCCAAAACGCGATCACGAACGCTGAGGTACATCTGCAGCAGCGTCTCGAGGACAGAGATGCTCTGGCTCATATCGTTGGTTTCAATGTCTAGCGGGAAGAAGGACGAATAGCGATCTTCTTCTCCCAGAGCCCGAAAGCACGCGTCCAGGACAAATAGCGCGGCGTCGAACGACATACCATCTGCTCGACTGCTCCCTCGCTGGGACTCACTCGATTGCGGCGCTGTGGCATCGTCTTCTTGGAGGGCGCTCTTGACAATAGTCAGGATGTGAACCTTCTCCGGCTGGAGGACACGGTAGAGACCGTATGAGACTGCGTTGAGATGCTCCTTGGATAGATTCTCCTCAGTCTGGCTCGCGCACTGCACCGCAAGCTTGCGTGCCATCCGGTGCAAGATAAACTCCACTTCCATCAACGACCAGATGGTGATCTCGGCATCTTCCTCTACACGCACCCATTCAGACACGTGCCCCGAACCGTAGTGCTGCCCAGAGCCCTGAGCGCGCGTCTGCCACATGAGCATCTCGATCGTGACGTTGCACAGTGCACAACCGATATAGATGCGCGCGAGCAGCCCCCAAGTCACGCTCTTCTCCCTCGTCGCGCTCTGCGACGAACGCTCAACGTCATCGTCAGCGCCTTGACATATCCAGTGGAAGAAAAACTTCCAGTTGGAGACGAGGTCGACTAGCCACCGCTTCATCTCGCCGCCATTCGTGCTGCATGCTTCGATTGCCGACCCGTCCACAGACGTATTCGCGTGCAGGGCCGCTCTCTCGAAGGCAAGCCAGCACGAAAGCACCTTCTGGAACACCAGGCCAATGGTCGCAGCGCCGTCGAGGTTTCCGCTTTGGCGATAGAAAACGTCGAGCGAGCAAAACCGAAATCGCGATAGCCGTTGATGGTGTTGGTCGTCGTACTCGCCCTCGCTGTCAGCGTCATCGCCGTCACGGCCATATCCAGTCATGCCCGTCGTTGACTGAATGAATTTCCCCACTTCGTGAGAAAGAAACCGATGAAGTTCTTCCCACGAAGATTTGCGCAAGCAAACGACCGTTCCTTCTTCTCCGGTGGTATTGGGACGGAGCACCTGCTCCAGACGCCCGAACGACCACGCTTGGATACTGTGGCAGACCAGTATGCTGCTCTTGAGCGCAGAGATGAT
Organism: Halophytophthora polymorphica; assembly: GCA_023338205.1. Lineage (NCBI taxonomy): Eukaryota > Oomycota > Peronosporomycetes > Peronosporales > Peronosporaceae > Halophytophthora > Halophytophthora polymorphica. The sequence continues at coordinate 4,239 of JAADYJ010000049.1, read as the reverse complement.
CTCTTCCTGTAAGCAGTAAGTTTCCAGAGTGAGCAAGCAGTCCAATCAAAAGAGGTATGGACTGTTTTTGAGCAACGACTTACCTCTTGCTGCTCATTAAAAGGCAAGTGGTGGTCAAGCCACATGCACCACATGTCTACTGCGAACTGCTGGTGAGATCGGTTCCCCGTCGAAAGAAGCTTTCGCAAGAACACCATCAGGAAGTTGTACAAGTCTGACCAAACGCAGTGCAGGTACACACAAGTCAGTCAATACCACCCAACTACGGCACAATGGCCGCGTATCTCGAGCGGCAAAACGAAACTGCTAGGCATACCCTTGTACGATGTCGCCAGGCGGGAGGCGATGAGGAAATACTCGTGGGCGTTATCGAATGAACTCTGGAATTGTACACTTTGAAGGAATACAAAGCACCGCAACCGCGGGTCAGCGAAGCGAAGTTTCCGACAAAGACACCACGATTGTGCAGACAAAGGCATACCCGAGCCAGTCCTGAATGGCGTTGAGGTGCGGAAACAGCTTCCCGGACTGGGAATTGAACAGCTGGTTCAGCGTCTCTCCGGCCATCTACACCCAGGAATGCACTTTGGTCAGAACACACAATTCGCGTTTCGGAACGACTTATGTTTCCAGCAGTTCTGTTCTTACCTTTCGCTGCACCGGTCTCTCGGTCCTTTCAAACACACAGCTGAGCAGCTCAGAGCGCGTTTCCGGGGTCTGTTGGGTGACACATACCCAATTGAATCAGTATGGAAATGGATCGTTCACGTATCAAGTAAGCCACTTACCGCCCGGAAGATGCCCTGAAGCACGAGCTGTGCCAACGCACGCTTGGAAACCGCGTCTGGGTCCCCTTTTTGCACCGACGCATCGGCTTGCTCAATCCAGAAGAATGCGATGTCCATCAACAGCAGCGCCTTCCACTCCCGAGCATGGATTTGTTTGCCGCCGAAATTCAGCAATTGCTCCACGCGCTCATTCACGTGTTTCTCCAGATTTTTGTCGCCTGCACCCCGCCCCGCTGCTGACGAGGAAGCGGTCGAGCTCTCCTTCACGTCATTCTCCATCACCCACCACGCGAGAGTCTCAATGTCCGCGAACAGCGACGCCTCCGTCGCAACGCGAGAGGAAGACGTCCGATGGTGCAAAATCGGTTTCGACGCTTGAAGGGCATGCAGCAGAAGCACCAGGTCCCGCCAATCCAGTGCGAGCCTCCCAGCGTCGGAGGAATGGGAAGTCATTGCCTCATTCGCGTCCTCCATGCTGGAGTCATCGCCATCATCTTCCTCGAGCTCACTGTACCGGATGGACTTGCATACTAGCAGTACCGTTCCCTGCGACTGGTGGAAACCCTGTGCGTACAAACGTTTCGCATGCAACGAGTTAGCGATCCACGTCTTCAGCCATCGGTGAACTGCACTCTGGACAGAGCGAAATACACACAACGAACCATTTGCAGATTGAATTCCGCTTCCTGTCGCAGGTGCAACGGCAGTTGACGCAGCAGGTAGCGCGCGATGGTGACCCACTTCGCGTCACCCGTCACGTTCGCCACAGAAATGCACTCCCGAATGATCGGGTTCATCGTCTCACTCGGCATCTCCGGCGACGTCGTGACCATGCGCTCCACGTTCTCCTGCTCTCGACCACCAACGCTGCACGTCAGTCTCCATGCCATGCCTGCTTTGAGCAAAATAGACCATCGTGAAAAATACCAACGTGGTAGTTATCCAGACATGCGTACATACCTGGAGCAGTTGCCATCTCTCCCGAGACATTAGCCCCGCATCTTCCACCAGCACGTCCAGCAAACACGGCACCGTTTGGACCCTCCACGGCAGCTCCAGCAGCTTCGCAAGGTTCTGAGCACCACAAACGCGTCAGCACACGTGATTAGACCCCCACGTGCCTTCATCCGCCGCCCACAACACTCTCATTGAAGCCCGAAAGCCTTGTACCTCGCCGATGGCACTATCGGTGTCGCCCACGCCGTCCCTCGTGCTGGCGCTCGCGATCTCGGCGACCATGCCAAGGAAATATGGCACGAGGCCAAGCAACTGCGGGAGGACCTTGGCGTTCACTGGCTGCGCTTCGCCGATGACCTCGTCCAGGAACTGGAACACGATCTCCAGCACCAGCTCGATCTCCTCCACCAGCTTGCGACGCCGCACGGCGTGTTGCGCGCGCGGCAGCTTCTTGTTGTACTCGCCCAGCTCGTCCAGCGCGCTCGAATAGCCCAGGTTGATCTCCGTCAGCAGCTGCATGGACTCCAGCTCGCTTGACGCGCCGCAGCGCAGAAGCTGTATGCATGAGCACGCGCCGCAGTGGAGTGTCAGTCGTAAGCACCCCGCTCATGGATGCAACCCACCTACCGTCACCAAGACAGCCATGGCGGCAGCGCGCGCGATATGGAAAGAGTGAGCAGGAGGTACATTCGGTTACCTGGATAATCCTGGTGGCGGCGCGCAGTCGCGTCGTGTCGCAGTGCACTAGCAAGTGCACGAGCGGCAGCCAGTCGTCCTGCACCAAATACTCTCGCTTCTTCTGCTGCGCTTTGTGCTTGCTCTTGGGCTCGCGCGGTGCGATACTGTCGAGCAGACCGTTCAGCTGCTCGGTTTTTCGTCATCGCCACCACCAAAGAGGGCGAGGCGACGCCACACAGAGAAGCGCATACGACGCGTTAGCATCAGCGGGAGAAGCGCGTGTGCGCGTGCGCGCGTCAGCAGCAGAGGCAGAGGCAGAGGCAGAGGCAGGGTGCGCACCTCGTCGGCGTCGATGGACTGCAGGTACTGGTGAACGGCGTCCGCGTCCGTGGCGCTAGCGCGCAGCAGCGCGTGGCGCTCGTTCATTTCCAGCGCCTACTACAGGTCAAACCTCATTCTCCAGACTTCGTAGGACGAGCACCGCCAATCACATCATAATTATTAAGCACGTTCCATTTTATACGTTTTCAATTTATTGCGATATGACAGCTCCTGTCACCAGGGTGGAAGAAGCTGGACGACGAGGTCCTATGCAGTGAGCGTTGGGGCATGTCTCCGCCGGGAGAAGCACCTGCAAGAGCTGCGGACGCCACTGCTCCCAACCCGAGACTATGATGGCCTTCATCCTCGTCCGCATGTCCAACCGCTCGTTCGACAGCTTGCGCAAGTTGCTCAAGTCGAACCTGGAAGTGGACTCGCTGAACCCGGACTTGCGCATCGACGCAGAGTACCAAGGCCGGCAGCACGTCGTCTACGTAAAGTGACTCCACAAGAACCACGAAAGCTTCGTTCAACAAGTCAACCGCGACGAGTACAAGTCAATGGAGGCGGTGCGCAAGGCCTGGTGCAAATAACCGTCCCCATAAGAACACAAAGGTCCGCGCCATCGGCCAGTTTCTCGTGGATTCGTTGGAGGCGAACAAGATTGCGGTTCCTCCCATCGACTGGGACGCGCTCGAGGTCGCGTACAAACTCGAGAGGGAGGCTGTGAAAAAGTTGCCTCCCTGCGAAGGCAACCCCGTGTCCGTCGGGCGACCGTCTGCCCCAGTTTGGTCCGTCCTGAGCCGAGGCACCTTCCGAACCGCACGATGGCATCGTACTGCGAGTACTGTGACCAGTCGGTCCACCACTGCCAACGCAATGTGCGGGTGAAGGAACACTTGTTGCGTCAGTGCCCAGACTTTCGAGCATATGTTGCGGCCATTCCAAGCGTGAGCCGGCCTTCGTGGATGTCAGTGGAGCCTCGCACCCCTCCGCACGAGTGGCAATCGGGCGAAGAGATGGTGCTAGTCTCTCGGCCTAGAAGAGTGCCCACCGCAAGACACCGCTGATTCCCGCCCTGTATACCGAGTATCTGCTGGGGAAGGAGCGCGTCCCAGGACTGCTACCACGACCTAAGCAAGCCGTGGAGCGCAAGGTGCGGAAATTCAAGCGGAGCTGTACGTTTGTGGCGCGTGTCCTGGTTGATTCCAGCTGCGGAAAGCCGAGCACGAAGACAAGCTGCAAATAAAGAAGCTGCAGCCCCTTCGAGAGCAGGTCTTTCGAGCAATGGCCCCCTTTTTACTGTGAATGCATATCGCTAGTCTTGTATACTGCAATCGCTGCAACGCCAAGTGCTTCTCGCGATTGAGCTTCACAGAAGCCCCGGCACGGTGGACTGCACGACACGTCGCCAGCCAGGCTGGACGAAGCTCGGCGCAGACGCGCTCGTGGAGTGCTCGGTGGGGCATCGGTTCTGGACGCATCTGGACGCTGG
>JAADYJ010000048.1:0-49034 GCA_023338205.1 Halophytophthora polymorphica | reverse complement strand
CGGAAGACGCTTGTGACCGTCGCTGACCCCATTGGTCGCCTGCGTTCCGTGCAGCTACCGCGTTGTCGTCGTGCGGGATGGCGATCTGCTCGCCCGTCGCCTCATCAAACACGAAATGCTTCTTGGCGCGAGGAAACCCGCGAAGCCCTAGGACGTCACTGCGTGCAGCCTTTCTTGTCACTTCATGCGGCTCGCTGTGCTTTGACTGGTCATTGGTCAGTGTTGAGTCTGCTCGAGCGGGAGGCTGCCGTGGCTTCTGCCACGTTGGCGCATTCGAGCCGTTCTGTGTCGCTGTCTGGTGGCTGTTCTCCTGTCCTTGGTCTGCTCGTTCTTCGTTGTTGGCACCGCCTCGCTGGCGCTTCCGCAAGCGACGCCGGGGCCTGCGCCGCTTCTTTCCTGGCATCTGCGGCTCTGGCTGCGGGGGCTGGGCGTTGCAGTGGCCCGGCTTGTCGTCCACGTGGCTGTGAGCTTCGTTTACAGTCTTGGGCTTCTTGGAAGCAACTGGAGCAGTTTCACCGTCAGACTCGCTACTGCTACTACTCGAGCTGGAGCTGGAAGACGAACTGCTGTCGCTGTCGCTGTCGCTGTTATCGACGTCTAGCGCCTCATCACGCGCCTTCGCCACTGATGCTTGCACGGCGTTAGCTATCTCGCTGGTGCTGCCAACGCGTCGCAGCTTCCTCGCGTGTCCTCGCTGGCTAATCTTCTTCGTGGTGGCCTTTGAAGGCACTGCCACTTGCGCCTTGGCTGTTTTTTTACGTCGCTTGAGTCGCTCGCCTGCTGCCTCCTTCTCGGCGTGGACGTGCTTCTCGTCCTCCGATGATGAAGACGACAACGATGAAGAGAGAGCAGCAGCGACAGTCTCTAAGCTGTGCTCTTCTTCCGCGGACGAAGCTTCGAGACTGCTGATCGCTGGGCAGTTCGTCGCAGCAGTGTGTCGACTGGATGAGCGGGCAGAACGCCCAGACTTCCGCGACGCAGCCACGACGGGGCACTGCAACGTGATGCTGTCGTCGTCGCGCACGATACGCGCAGACTGGTTAGCCAGCAGCGGCAGCCCGTCCAACAGCAGCTCGAGGCCAAGCGGACAGCATTTGGCCAGCTCGAACTCGCGCAGCAGCGCGTGCGCCACGTCGCCCACCAGCTTGGCATCCGACGGCACCAGGTACCAGCAGGACGCGAAGCCGCGCCGCCGCTGCACGTGCCGCCCCAGCTCGTCCGCGAACACCAGGCGCACGCGGCGCGCGGCCGCTTCCTCGCCGCCTGTTGTCCTCATTACGCCCACGGTCGAAGATGCAATGGCGCTCCAAGGCTTGGCGGGAAGGTACGGATCGAATCTAGGACCGACTTACGGCCAATCAGAACCGTCGGAAGGCAACACACATCAAGAGGCGCAGTCTGTTAGAGGGCTGTGATTGGTGGAAACGATTTTGTTGGAGAGCTCTGATTGGGTCTCTGAAGTGCAGCAAACCCATCTTCGCTAGGAATTGCATTCACAGCTTGGCGACTGTGTCATTCACGAGATCAAGCCCCAAGCGCGAGAATGGACCGCATCAAGCGCCTGCAGACGCAGCTCCAGAGCGGTAACAGTCCCCAATCTTCGCCCAGCATGCGTATCCAGCCGCTGGACGTTTTCCTCTCGCCGCGAGACGCGGCCTGTCCGCCGCAGGAGAGCGACGCCGTGCTCACGACGCCGGCCGTCGCCTTCGTCGCGGACCTCGTGGCCACTTTCCAGCAGGAAATCGATGAGGTACATTTTTGCTACTGTGGAAAGCAGCGATATGAGGGGGCTAAGGATGGAGACTCACGGTGCTGGGGTGTTTGCATATGCCTTGTCTGCTCTGGGCAGCTTCACGGGAAGCGGAGCGACCGCCAAGTAGCCACGCAGCGGGACGGCGCCATGCCGCACTTCCTGGAGGAGACACGTGGCATCCGTGACGATGCAACGTGGAGCGTGGATCCACAACCGGCGGCGCTGCTGGATCGCCGCGTGGACATTGGTGACGTGTCCCCCGCGGACCGCGAGTTCTTGCTACGTGCACTCAACTCTGGCGCGCAGGTAGGAACACGAGGCGGGTTGGAGGTATTGCACCCTCGTTTACAACGGTGCGCTGGTTTTCCAAATGATTATTGTGTTCGCCTTGGTGACGTGGTGTAGGGCGTGCAAGTGGACTTTGATGACGGCCACTGCCCGACGTGGAACAGCACGCTTCGTGGTCATTTCAACATCATGGAGGCGGCTCGCGGTCGGCTGGAGCTTCCCGCACGCGGCCTGAAGCTCGTGTCGGATCCGTCGCTTCTTGTCATCCGCCCGAGGGCATGGAACATGGACGAACCGGTACGTCCACCAGCTTCTTTTTCCCCGTGTCCTTGTGATTCAAAGCGCTTGTGGAGAGTGAGTGGATGACGTCGCTCTGGCGCGCCTGTAGAACATGTTGGTGAACGGCCGCGTCGTGCCTGGAGCAGTCTTCGACTTTGCGATGCACCTCTTCCACAAGTACGTTGAAGCGTCTCGGGGTTCATGTGCAGATGGTCTTGCTTCTGCGCGTGGTGGCTGCTTGACGTCGTCCGGTATCCATGTTCACGTCGTGATGGCACCAGCGGCAAGCTGCTCCTCAAGAATGGCACAGGACCTTTCCTCTACCTGCCCAAGGTACGCGGCGTGCCCTCTTTGTCTAGCCCGTTGGCTGCTTTACCTGGTACATCGTCGTCCTTATTCAGACTCGCTCTTGTCCACCCTCGTCCTTGTGCTTGTATCTTGTTGTCTGGGAACAGCTGGAAGGCTACAAGGAAGCCGCACTCTGGAGGAAGATCTTCGAGTACACGGAGGAGAAGCTCTATTTCCCGAAGGTAGGCCTCACCGCATCTTCTACTCACTTCCACGTGACCCCGCTCTCTGATTCTAACGAAGTGGACTTCGTTGGGTACTGTTCACTGCAGGGGAGCATCAAGGCGACGGTGCTCATTGAAAACATCTTCGCGGCCTTTGAGATGGATGAGATCCTGTTCGAGCTGCGCCACCACTCGGCCGGCTTGAACTGCGGCATGTGGGACTACACGGCGTCCATCGTCGTCAACTTCCGGTGTCGCCCGAACTGCCTGCTTCCGGATCGCCAGCAATACGTCTCAATGAAGTCCGACTTCCTCAAGTGCGTGCTCCGGAGCCACCTTCTCAAACACTGTCCCAGCCGCTCTTGGATTGCGAACCCCTCTCACGTGTTTGTTCTGCTCTTGCTGTTGTGGGCTTGCTCTAGGCATTACATGGAGTTGCTGATCCGCACCTGCAAGCGACGCAGCGCTCCAGCGACCACGGGCATGGTGCCGTTCGTCCTCGCGGAGCTGCCAGCGGGCCAATCGCAGTCGGCGGCCATCGACAAAGCTCGGGCTGGCAAACGGATGGAAGCGGTTGCGGGATCCGACGGTGCGCTCGTGTACGACGTGGCGCTCGTGAAGCCCGTGCAAGAGGTGTTCACTTCTGTGCGTGCTGCGGGCGCCTACACCATGACTGCTGGCCTCGACGAGGCGTTCTACACGGATAAGCTGCTCACGCTGCCCCGTGGGAGTGTCACGCTGCAGTCTGTCGAGGCAAATGTGCGCGTGGCGCTCTTGTACGTGCTCCACTGGCTGTATGGATACGGCACAGTCGTTGTGAATGGCTGCGTGGAAGACTCGGCCACGGCCGAGATCTCTCGCGCACAGCTGTGGCAGTGGGTGCACCAGCAAGTGCCCATCGATGGCACCCCAAGCTGCCCGCAAATTGTTAACGCCGCGTACGTTCCTGCTGCTCTCGCTGTCTGCCCCACTTGTAGCCGAGCTTGTCGTCGCGGTATATGTTGCTAACAACCGAGCACGCGGTGGTTCTTGTGTGTCCCACTTCGGCAGCCTCATCCAGGAAATGCTGGCGAAGGTGGCCAAAGAAGAGCGTCAGAAGCACGAGCACTCGGTGCTGTACCTAGACGTGGCACGCAATCTCGTCCTCCTGCTGTCGACCATGCGCACGCCTCCAGCCTTCATCACCACGTTTCTCCTGGAGCAAGAGCCGCTCACGAAGTTGCTTCAGAGTATGCAGCGCCTGTGAGTTCCCCTCTGCGATCTCCAATGAACGTCACATGCATTTGTTGCTCAATCTAGGCGTTCGCTCGCGCAGGATGCAGCGGCATCTAAGCGAACACAACGAACACGACGAACTACCTCCCCTGTCGGCACCGGTTTGCTTGTCCAAGCCGAGACAGAGAACTAAGCGAAGCTCTCCATAGCCGCAGTCGGTGCATTCTCCGCCACTTCGTAGCCTTTGCCCTTGTATGAAAGTAGTTCGCTGCCAGAGCCACCGTCCTTTCGATCCGGATTGCTGGCAAAGCTCTTGACGACCAATTCACGGTCCAAAATCTTCGCCAGCTCATCATCAGAGATGCCTCCGCTCTCGACGCCGGTGCGGATCGCGACGTCGTCCTTCAGCAGCTCCTCCAGCTCGGCGTTCGTGATCTTCGACGAGTCCTCCTCCTCCTCCGACACTTTTTGCTTGAACTTACCGCGTTGAATGACCACGCGCTCGAGCTTGCGCTTCTCGAAGGCACGCTGGGTCATCCGGTCCTCGAAGGAGTTCTCCGACACAAGTCGGTACACGACGATCTCGTTCTTTTGACCAATGCGATGGCAACGGTCCTGGGCCTGGTTGTCCTGTTGCGGGTTCCAGTCCGAGTCGAAGAAGATGACCGTGTCGGCCGCGATGAGGTTGATACCCAGACCACCGGCACGCGTAGACAGCAGGAAGCAGAACACGCTGTCCTCGTTGTCGATGGAGTCTTTTCCGGCACTCGTCTCGTTGAACTTGTCCATCTGCTCGACTCGCTCGTTCAGGTGCGTACTGCCGTCGAGGCGACAGAAACTGTATTCCCGTAAATCCAAGAAGTCCTCCAGGATGTCGAGCACACGCGTCATCTGCGTGAAGATCAGCACTTTGTGGCCCTTGCGCTTGAGCTCGCGCAGCATTCGGTCAAGCACCAGCATCTTGCCAGAGGTCAACACCAGATTCTCGTCCGTCACCATGTTCCCGTTGGCGTCCGTGGGCTCGTCGAACAGGTACGGGTGCAGACAGCACTTGCGCAGCTGCATGCATCGATTCCTGATGCTGGCCGTCTTGAACCGGTGCCTGGCCTGGTACTTGCCGTATTTGGCCTCCATCACTTTTTCCAGCGTTTTGTCCAAGATCAGCCGCTGGTATTCACGCTGGATAGAAGTCATGGGGCAGTACACAAAGATCTCCGTCTTCGAAGGCATCTCCTCCACCACATCTACCTTGAGTCGTCGCAGCAGGAACGGCCGCAGGATCTCGTGGAGCTTCGTGATCACCTCCACCTTCTTGTCCCCGGCCAGGACATCGTGTGCCGCAACGGGCTCGTTATCATGCTTGCCGGCATCGTGCGTGAAGGAGAACCAGCTCTCAAAGAGCTCCAGGTCGTCGAACACGTCTGGCAGGATGAAGTTTAGCAGCGACCAGAGCTCCGTGAGGTTGTTCTGCAGCGGCGTACCAGTGAGCAGCAGCCGGTTCTCCGAGGACATGCGCTTCAGCTCTCGCATCAGCCGGCAGTTCATGTTTTTCAGGCGGTGTCCTTCGTCGATGACCATGTACTTCCACACGAAGCCCATGTTCGAGAACGACTTGGCGTCGGAAACCATCATCTCGAACGATGTGATGACGACGGGGAAGTCCATGTCCTGCTTGCGCTTCCGGTTGAGCTTCTTCTTGCGAATGTTGCGCCGCTCCTCCTTGTTTCCGTGGTAGATGACCACCGGCATACTGGGCGCCCATTTGCGGAACTCGATGGTCCAGTTCATGAGCGTGGACAGCGGCGCCACAATGAGGTGCGGCCCTCGCACGCCCAGCGCCTTGAGGTGCGCCAGCAACCCGATGACTTGGATTGTCTTGCCAAGACCCATTTCGTCCGCGAGGATGCCGTTCAGTCCGTTCTCGAACAGGTTGCACAGCCAGCGGATACCCTCCAACTGATATCCACGCAGCGTGCCGCCCGTCAGCAGCCGCGGTTGCTTGAACGCCGGCGCGCCCGTCTGTTGGCGTGTGTCCAGCGATGCGTCCTCCTGCATCTCGCGCAGCTTTTCCGCGCCCTTCTTGGCTTTCTTGGCACCCGTGCGTGTCTTCTTCCTGCCGCGCTTGCGCTTCCCCTTCACAGGCTCGTCCTCCTCTCCCTCCTCGTCCTGGACCTCCACCACGTTGTCGTCCGCAACAGACGCTGCATTGGCCATGTTGGAGAACAGGAAGCTCGAGTACATACTCGCCTTCTCCAGCAGCGAGTCCAGCTTGGCCATCTTCTCGCCGGCCTCCTCAGTCGTCTCGGCCGCCCGCGCCTCGCGCGCCTTCCGTGCCTCCTCGGCCTCCAGAGCCGCGTTCTCCACGCGCTCCTGCTCCTCGACCTTCTGCATGGCTGCCACGTCCGCCTCCTGTGCACGCACTTCCTCCTGCTGCACTGCCATCGCTGCCTCGTCGCCCGTCGGCAACACGCTCGCCACCATCTCTTGCTGCTTTCCTCTTGCCTGAACCTGCCGCCTGGCGACCACGAGTGCGGAATGGGAATGGAAGCACCGAGTGAAGGTCGCCGAAAGGGAAACCAGCCTTCCAGTGAAATATCGCGCTGGAACGCGATGCTATTGGTCAAAACGCAAGCCGGACGGCGAGTTCTGACCAATGCGCGCGGTTCTGCGCGGATCTTTGGCGGTCGCTTGGCGAGTACCGAACCGACCGAGTTCATGGCATGCGTCTCCATGAAGGTGGCCTCATGCAGCTTGTAGCGGCCGGCGACTACACCTCGAGGACAAGCATGGGCCCGTGATGCGCGGACGCACTAAGCTACGCTCCGAGGGATCGGCGTAGCTGGCGGTGGGAAACGGGCGCCCCTTCACGTCGCACGAAGGAAGCACGTCCTCGATCCGAAGCGGGGAGCGCTTAAGTGGGGAGACTTCGGCTCGATGCAAGCCCACATGGCCCCGGCAACGCTACGCAGCGCACCTCTAGCGCTGTTCTGTGTGTGCGTCCTGCTGGTGGTGGAGGCAGCTATGCCTTCAGGTCGAGCGGGGCTGGTATGCGTCGATGGTACGCCGTGCTCCTTTGTCAAGGACCTCGACGTCGTTTCAAGAGATCCCAGCGCGATCGATACCAGCATCCACCCGGACGATTGGAGCTGGAAGGTTGGTCGTCTGCGTGTAGCTATATGGCGACACGCGTCCACAGCACTCACGGGTTTACTGCGCCGCAGCAGGAGGCGACAAGCGAAGGACTCGGCTTCGGTGCCAACCTGCGCTTGGTCACGAGTGGCGCGGAGCCTCCCGAGCAACTGGTCAAGGTGACGGACCGCAGACACCGACACCCAGTCTTCGCCACCATGTGCTCCATCTTCTTCCTCGCCACGGTCATCACGCTGCTCATTTTCTGCATCAGCTAGACAGCGCAACTCCACTGGCAGCGAGTGCATTGCAGCACCACGATCCATCGAGTGGTGCAAGACCTCACTGGCCGAAGCTTGTTGACAGACACTCCAGGCATTCCACCAACGGTGGCCTAACCGAGAGGATCGGAGCATATACACGCCGCCGATGCGAACCCTTTAGAACAGACACTGGGCGCCTTCCTCTTTGGCCCGCTAGGTGGCGTTGTGCGTCGAGTCTGTGCACGTGCTCAAGTCTGCTCGGGCTCAAGGTGCTGCAGACGGTGGTCGCTTTCGTCCGCCCACAGACGGCGTCTTCTTCGCCTACTGGAGGATCAGAAGCGTGTGGAGCAGAATGCCAAGAGCACCGATTTGCAGGGGCTGAACTGGGCGCTACAGGTACTCTTCAGCGGTCTGCGTCGCGTGTGCGAGGCGAGAGCGGCCTCATGCACGACCAGAAGATCCGCTTCCAAGGCCACCAAGCACTCGACCACCAGCGTGGAGCCCGAGTAGCTGGCAAAGATCACACCAGCGTGTCTGGGTGGCCGTGGTCGACCAACTTCCGAGCTACAAGCACGAGTCGCTCGTCCACAGAGGTGCTTGGTGCTCCAGAAGCACCGCCACGTTGCTGCGATACACAAGATGTGACACATTACTCGAGCAGGAGGACGCACTTCCCGACGACAAGCTTTCTACGCGGATCGCACAAGGGCGCGGCAGATCCGTTGGTGTCTCCGGTTGGGTGTTGATCGCTGAGGGCCTCGACTCCAGGCTCACAAGCCCCTCAGGATTCCCGGAAGCGAGCGAGCGAGGCGAACTGCTGGGCGTGCAAGATGGCCTCGAGCGAAAAGTCCACGACCGAGAGGCCGAAGGGGCTTCGGCGCCAGTTGATCAGCGCCAGGCCGTCGTCATCGGCGCTGCTGGCCGCGTGCGGCGTCGACGCGGCCGAGGCGATGGCGCCACAGAACTCGCGCAGCAGACGACAGTCTTTCCCACCGAAGCGACCGTCCTTCCAGGCATCGCTGAAGGACGCCGTCGCGGGCAGGGCGTCCAACTGGAGACTCACGGCTTCGTCCAGCTGATAGGCCGTGCGCAGCGCGCGATGCTGGGCCTCCAGCTCCTCCAACTGGTCGGCCGAGAAGTGCTTCTGCAGCCGCACGCGCTGGCGCTGCAGCTCTGCGGCGAAGGCCTGGTTCCGCATCTTGCACAGCACGTTGGGCAGGAACGGCGGCAGCCTCATGCTCACGTTGCTTGGGTTGCCGCTCGCGTCGCCGTCCTCGACCACGCGGTGCGTCCGGGAGATGACCGAGAGCACAAAGTAGGCCGTGGCGTCCACGGCGGCCTGGTGGTGCGTCGGCTGCGCCTCCTCCAAGAAGCTCACAGCGTTGCTGGCGTAACTGCCCTGCTCCTTGAGGAAGGCCAGTGTCTCGTCGGGGCTGAGCGTGAAGTCGCCCACTTCAAAGTCACCCGAGACCTCCACCATACGCGCTGAGGGCGCCAGGGGCCCCAGCGCGCCCGTCAGCTTGCACAGGTCCGTCACGAGCTTCTCGAGACACTCGCGTTGGTGGCTCGTGGACCGCGTGGGGCCGTGGAGCTGCGTCAGCGTCACCTCCACGCGGTCCACGATGGACGTCACCGCGAGCACAGTGACCCACCACTCAGACCCCGGCGCGCACGTGGGCATGGCCTCCTCCAGGTGACGCAGCACGCGTCCGCGGTTGTCGGCGAACCAGCGCAGCGCCTTGGCCATGGAGCGCCAGCGGCCTTCTTCAAACTTGGGGCAGGGCTCGTTGTCCATGTCTCGGATGAGCGCTCGCTGGCGACGCAGGTGGCCCGTGACGGCTGTGAGCGCCGCGATGAAGCGTCGGTTGCAGAGCGTGTCGAAGGCCTGCTGCAGCACCTTGTCGAGCTGCTGCGCCGCGCCAAAGTCGCAGTAGACGGGCGCCACGCACTCCTGCGCCACGCGGTCCACGAGCGCCTGGGCACAGCCCGGCATCTTGGCCACGGCGCCCGCGTCCGTGGCCACGCCCGTGACTTGCGTGCGCCAGTCAGGTGCCACTACGTCCAGACACTTGAGCACCACGTCGCTCTGGTGGCTGCCGCCCGCGCGGCTCTCGGCGTCGCGGATCGGGATGGCCACCAGGTGCACGTCGTGCAGCGCTCCGTGGCGCTCGAAGCGCACTCGCACGTCCAGATAGGCGGAGCCGGCGTTGTTGCCGCTCTCGAGCGCCAAGGCAAAGCCCCAGACGCCGCCACGCAGCGTATCCTTGAGCGTCTGCAGGTTCACGGCGCAGGCGATGCGACAGAGACTGGCGATGCGCTGCTCGCTGATGATGGCGCCGTGCAGACTCGTGGCCATGCCCGTCTCCTCCACCGTCGTCTGGTACAGCGCCTGCACCTGCGGGAACGAGATGCCCATGCCCACGTACTTGAGGCACAGGTTGAACTGCAACAGCGACTCCACTCGCGCCAGGAACTGCGACTCGTTCGGGTCCACGCTGCCGTCCGCCCCGCCCGCGTGCTCGCTGCTGGCCGCCTCGGCGCTGGCGTTGTCCACGTGCAGCAACGTGAAGCCTGGGATGGTGGCCGTGCCCGGGGCGTCCCAGGCGCTGCGCCGCCGCTCGCTGCTGGCCGACTCGTAGAGGACGTTGCCCGCCAGCTCCTTCACCACGTCCTGGTCCAGCATAAAGGCGCGCGACTGCGTCGCCACGGCGCTGGCCGCGGCGCTGGGCGTCGGCTCGCTGGCCATGGCAGCCACGTCGCCGCCCGCAACCGAGAGCGAGGCCGCGGCCGCCTGCTGGTCGCCGCGCGCGGCTCGGCCTGAGGAGAAGAAGACGCGCTTCTCGCTGTCGCCCAGCGTCTGGTACTCGGCCCAGCGCCGCCCGTGCTGCTTGATCATGTGGCGCTTCATGTTGTCCGGGCGCCAGGGCGCCGAGAACTGCCGCACGCGGCTCGTCTTCTTGCGCTTGGCGCCCAGAGCTTCCTCCTTTTCGAAGGCCTGGCACATGAGGCACACGCACTTGGTGGGCGCGTGCGTCACCGGGTCGCGCGCCGTCACGGCCACCGCATACTTGAGCTCCCACTTCGCGCCGAACCTGCGCTGCCCGGCCGCCGTGGCGGGCTTGGCGTCCACGGGCGACGCCGCGGTCTGCTGAGGAATCTCCTCCATTTTCGCGCCTTGAGTCGAATGCGACGGCGAGAATGAGGGAGCGGGCCCTCCTGCCAGCGGGCTGCGGCCGTCTCATTGGTGGAAACGCGACCTGACATCTCGTTTCCGACCCCCCCATTGGTGGAAACGGATACCAATGAGGCGCACTCCAGGGGCGGGTCAGATCTCTACAACGATTTCCCTGATGAATACAATACCGTCGTAGCTGTCTTTGTTCCACTCGTGCGGTTGACAAGGTCCTGAACACAAGGCACCAGCATCAACCTTGCGGTCGTTGAGCTGCGCGTCGTCCCTCTTCTCTTCGATGAAGGCACGCCCTTTTAGCCACGCGTAGACCTGGCGCTTTTTGGAGCTTATCTTGCTCGCGTCGAGCGACGGCAACGCATGCGCGACTGTGGATGCCATCGACCTGCTCTGCTCGTAGAAACGGATAGCAGCAAGCTTGCATTGGTAAGGGAGGGCCGTGCGCACGAGCAATCACGCCGCTTCTCTCATGTGCGGTCTTCCTTGTTGCTGGCCTGGCGCCGCTCTTGGCATCTTGTGGTTGTTCGTGGCGGTGTTTGCCGATGAAATGTATCGGGTAAGCTACGGAGATGCCTGGGTGTGCTTTAGGACAAGGGATTCACCAGGGTGATTTGATTGGTCGAGAACGGGTGTGCCGAATAGCACTTCAACCAGTAAACGCTATTTTCTCCATTTAACAAGTGAACACCCTGTTATCTTGAGTGGGATTGACATTCTACTTACACATGTAGTGCTGGAGGCTATGACCAGAGATGGCTCCAGACTGGACACAGAGAAACAAACACACGTCAGAGTACCGGTAGTTGGGCCGATCTCAATCGTCGACGGAGTGGCGGCAGTCGGAGAAGCACGGCGAGGCCGACGCACGCAGGCTCGAGGCTCTAAGCGCCAGTCCGCGCAGCTCGTAGCGCCACCCTGCTCGCCATGATGGAGCCGCGGCGCGCGTCCAACATGCGCGTGGAGAAGAAGGGCCGCTTTACCATCACGGAGATCATCCCCGGCTCGCCCAACTCGGCGCGCTTGTCCTCGCCCACCTTCCACGACGACGACGTGTCCGTGAGCGACGCCGCCTTCGAGGACGCCAGCGACGACATGGACGACGGCGCGCTGCAGTCGCGGCAGGCGGCGGTGGTGGCGTCCAGCGACGGCGAGCCGCTCCTGCCCGTCGGGCTGGCGCAGGACAAGCCCGTCGAGTCGGAGCGGCCCGAGAGCCCGACCGAGGCCGTCGCTGTCGCCGTCGCGGCGCCCGTCGCGCCCGGCGAGAACCTCACACCTGCGATCGCGGTGCGTACGGCGCTGTTGGCCCATGTCGTGTGGCTGTAGCGTGCGCCGAACTGACGCTCTGCGGGCCTGTTGTAGGCGGAAGCGGCGGCGAGCGCGTCCTCGGAAGCGCCTGTTGCTGCCGCCGCTGCTGCCAGCGTGGCTGCAACTGCGGCTGCAACGTCGGAGCCGGTCTCGCAGGAGTCTTCGCCCGAGAAGAGCCCGGAGCAGAGCGCCAGCGCTAGCGCGCCACGCACGCCCACCGCGCGTCCATCGTCCCGCAGGTGCGTTCTCTTCTCGCTTGGAGTCGCTTCTTGTCAGATCTGGAGAACTCTCCCGCCGCGCTAACCTATTGACGCACGTGCGCATGTGGGATCCTTCCGGTCCGTTTCTTGCCGTGGCTGTGTGCGCAGGGTGAAGCGTAAAGGCCGCTTCACGATCATCGAACTGGCCTCGGACTCGCCCACTTCGAGGAAGAACGCCGACGACGTAAGTGGCTCGCCACCTCCACGCCTCGCTATCTCGTGCGCTGTGGAATGGGGCTCTCATGTTTGACGTCTGTGCGCCTGGTATGGACGTCTAGCTTTACGACCACCGCTTCATGACCACGACGTCCATCGCGCCGAACGCGGAGGCGCCGGCGCAGCAGCCAGAGCCCGCCAACCCGACGCGCTATACGCGCAGCTACGGTGGCCCACGTCGAGCCAAGCCCAAGCCCAAGCCTAAGCCTCAGCGCGCCGTGCGCTCCATGACGCGCTACCGTCAGCCGGGCACGACGCGCAAGTCGCGTCGACGCAGCGAGAGTCCAGTGCGTGAGCTACTGGAGCCCATGGACATGGTGGACCCCAGCGGGAACCAGCAACAGCAGCAAGAAGCCGCTGCGGCGGTTGCCGCGGCCGCCTACGCAGGCTCGGAGGATCTCTACAGCGACGCCGGCGTCGCGGCGTCGCCCATTGGCATTGCGCCGTCAATCTCTCCGACATGTGCGTCTGCAGCCATGGCGGACACTGGCTCGGTGTCTGTTCCGAGTCACAATGGCAGCAGCACCACGTCCACGGCCAGTTCAACGCCCGTGACACCCTTGCAGCAGCTCGTACAAGTGCCCGAGGGCGGCGCCTTGCCCCCGCACGGCGCCAGACTGCCACAGACGGCCATCACCATCTCGGCCACGCAGTTCCTACAACAGCAGCAGACTATCGCGTCTCTCATCCGCCAGCAGCACGACCTGAAGCAAATCATCGGCGTGCTGCAGGAGCAGCAGCAGCAGCTCATGACCATCCCCATGCAGATCAACGAGCTCAAGCGCGGCAGCGCCGGCGCCGCCAGCGGC
Organism: Halophytophthora polymorphica; assembly: GCA_023338205.1. Taxonomy (NCBI): domain Eukaryota; phylum Oomycota; class Peronosporomycetes; order Peronosporales; family Peronosporaceae; genus Halophytophthora; species Halophytophthora polymorphica. Next base: position 35,815 of record JAADYJ010000048.1, on the reverse strand, counting down.
GCGCACGTGTAAGTGCTCGCTCTGCGCTTTGTGCGGCCGTGCTACTGCTGGAAGTCGACGTTTACAGTCTCTCTTGTTATCACCCGTGTGTTCGTGGAACTGACAGCAGCAACAATGCTGAGGCCAAGGATGAGGAAACGGTACGTTGGTTGCTTGCGATCTCGTTAGTGGGCCTGGCTGGCCGTGCGACTAACGCTGCGACTGCATTGCTCTGGGCGCAGAGAGAGCTCTACGCGCAGGTGGAGACGCTCATGCGCGCGAACGACTCGTTGCAGTCGCTGCTCAACTCGGCAGAGCAGGACGCGCGCCACCGGTCGCTGGAGGTGGAGTGCCTCTCGGAGGAGAACGACGAGCTGCGCCACCGCTGCGCGCTGCTCGAGTCGCGCTACCTCGACGAGCGCAAGCAGGGCTTCATTCTGGAGGACGAGCTCCAGCGATTCCGCAAGCTGGCCCTCGTGCAGCAGGAGCAGCAGCAGCAGGCACAGCCTCAGCGGCAGCCGCAGCAAACCGACGGCAAGGCGGTGCCACTCGAGTAGACAGTGGCCGGAAGCCCAGCGCGACTGTGTGCGAAGACAGCGCCGGCCTCCACCTTTGAGTGCACAGCCACTCGCCAAGTGAATAAATCAAAAACTCGAAACATTGAGGCGCTAGTGTCGGAGATATCCGTTTGCCCGGAGCTTTCACTCTGTCGCCAGCACAAGTGGCCGAAGCTTCATGAAGCAGGGATTGTGGATGTGCTGCCTATAGTCGGGGTGAAGCCATTCTGCCTTGGCAGTGGCTCAAGAAGGCTGGCAGGGACCACCAGTTCATGGGCCCGAGCACCATTCAAGTTGTCCCCTGGATATATCACACCCCCAGCCTCTGCGGCGGGCAAGGAAGGGCCTGTAGTGGTCTCCGAAGCGAGAATCTCGGCATCGCAGCATCGCAAAGTCGTCCGCTGCGGCGACAACCGCACGAAGCCCAGCCGACTTGGAAAGCAGCTTGGTGAGCCTTTCGAGGGAGAATCCAGTCCCCCCCCCGATGCAGGGTGCACGTGAGTGCTGGCCATCGCACGAGCGGGGCTTCTCGGCGCGATCTATGTCCTCCTCAGCGATATATCCACCGAATGGCTCACTTTCCCCGCCTCGGATGGCTCCATGGGACGTAGCAGTGACCTTCACCCTTGCCGGCCTTGCCGGTGAATCAAGTGGTTGCCAGGTATATCGTTTCGATGTCCAGGGGCAAAGGTGCTACTGTACCGGGAGCTGATGGATACACGACGTAGCTACGTGCAAATGCAGCTTGGTGTGGAGAAAGCAAGCGAATTGTGCCCGCCGCGGTGGAGAGCTTGGAGCTATGGAGCGCTGAAGCAAGGCTGGATAATGACGAGCGCGATGCAGATGGGTGCAAGTGGATTGTGCTTCCCGGAGATGCCTGCGATATACCATATGTCATTTCGTTGTGGGTGAAAGATTGCGCGGTTGGATGCTTGGCTAAGATACTATATTCCTGCAATAACCCATATGATCGAAATTGAATGCCGTTGATGATAAATGAACCTTCGCGACGATGAGATTTGTCGCGTAATGACGTCTGAAGTGGCGATACGTGCGCTTCGAAATCTTGGCGTTGGTCGGACATAGATACATGTTCATGGTATTGCTTCGCTGCAACATGGGAAGGCGTTCAAGCGCTGTGGTGCCATGAGCATGGGGTCAAAATGGCAACGGCCGATCCCCATTTGACGAAACACCGCTGTGGCATAACCCGGCAGCAGCTTCTTGAAGTGGTTCCCTGTCACGCGCAACGCTTTTTACAGCAGTGGCGACGGCTCCACGACTCCGCTACAAGCCTGACGACCTTGGCTGGAGAGCGGGGAACTTCTTATTCGAGCTCTTTTTTTCTCAGGAATGCGGTGCCAAGCGACTGGCCTCCGAGGTATGCAGCGCGAATGAGCATATCTCACGCAGAAGCGGACACTTGCTGCCAACCTCCAGCACCTGGCGCCCCGCGCTCTCGAAGCTTGTTCTGCGACCAGCCTGCGCGTAGGCTGCGGCGACACGCAAGCCATCAACCAGACCAAGATTGCCAGCCGACAGAAAAAAGCTGCTCCGACTCGCGGATCTAAAGATAAGGATGCCAAACGCACGTGGAACCGCGGAAGCAGCGGGCGCCTTCTGCTCAACATCTGTCCGGGGTCACTTCGGCGCCCGCTGCACTTGCTGGCATCCAAACGAAGCGTCCGCACCAGGTGCTCCACCCAGGCTCCACTCCCGCGAGCCCAGCTGGTGCGTACTTGCTCAAACGGCGAAAAGAGAATGAACTCTCGGCGGCCACGCTGGAGGCCAGCCAACCAAACACCTCGGAGCTGATGGCGCGCACGCACGTTAGTGAGGACTCTGCTATTGAAGTGAGCAACCGTTATCTCCAGTCAGCACGTATTGCAGGCACGGCATATCGTTATAGCGGCAAGATGAACGGCTAGAAAGCAGTTGTTGGCTACTTGAGGCCGGAATAAGCCCCAGCCGGCAAAACTGTGCGAAAACAGCCCGGCATCTTACGCCGCCAGGCCACGGCGACAAGCACAACCTTTGACAGGGGCGCCGCTAATTCTGGTCGAGGCGCCTCGGGCTCCCAACCTTCCTGAGCACGTTTCAACCTGAAATCTGCGCCCGCCGGCCAAAATCCAGGCCCAAGCCACGGCAGTTGCGCTTCCGCTCGATTGCAAAACCGACATATCATATCGACCATCATATGACACGGTTTTGGTCGCCGCAAGCCACTTGCGTGGTCTCGGTCTCGCGTTCCCATTCCACCCTACGCCATGAACGCCGTTTTAAACTTGAAGAACGCCGTAATAGAGCACATTTCCTGGTGATAGCGGCCAGACATGGTACCAGTCGCTACGGTGTGACCTCTCTATTCGTGGCCTTCCATGCACCACGCTACCGCAAGCAAACCGAACGCCGCCCCAACTACTCACGTGCAGTCTGGTAGCGAGCGGGCTTGCGTTGTCCTCCACCCCGTTCAAAACGTAGCACGCGGACAAATACGACCTGGAGACGGAGGGGCCTAATGGGCTGCCCATTTCTGTATCCCCCAGAGGAATCCGTGCCACCCGAGGGTGTAGGCAAGTTGTGTGGACTCCTCTTCCTCAGCGTCACGCTGCACCGATTCAGCCATATCAACGGTGAATAGCAATCACGCCCACAAACGATTATTCGACAGAGACCGGGGGAGACCTGGTCAGATGGCCTGAGTGCTTGCGACGCTTCTGCGACGGCCTGGCGCGCTCGCCAACACCTCGGTTGAGTTGGATTTATCCGTTCCGAAAGGGTTGCTTGCCCTATGTGAACCAACCAAAGCGGAGGGCGTGTTGCTGAAGAAACGTCACGAGCATGAATCTATCTGTCCACGCGACTCTCGCGGGGCTCCCGAGCGCCGCTTCGAAAAGTCACTAAACGCCGGAAGACAACTTAATCCGGTCAAATCGGCGTGTCCGGGTTTGCCGTAAGCCACCTGCGTGGTGGCCACGGCCTGGCACACGCTCTCCCAGGCTCCCTTACAAACGCCAAGTGCATCCTCCCTTCTTGGAGCCGGGCCCCTAGCCCTGGTAGGTCAGCTGGGGGGGGAAAAAGGCGGCGGGCGGCCGGCGGCTCACCCGACTGGCATTCCTGGACTTTCGCTCTGGCCGACCAAGTGAAGGAGCGACGAGTGCGGACTCGATACAAGCGCTGTTTGAGCTGCGCGGCGAGTGCGGACCCGATACAAGCGCCGTTTAAGCCTCTTCCGCAAGCGCGCGCATTCGCTGGGAGCGCGTCTGCAGCTGCTGGATGGTCACGCAGCGCGTGGCGCCCATAGGCCGCGTCGGTGGCGTCGGCAGAGGCGGCGGCGACGCCCGCAGAAGCAGCATGAGCGTCGCCGCGGTGCGCGGGAAACTGGTGATGCCCGTGGAGCGCAGCGTGTCGCCGTCGCCGGAGGAGGCGCATGCCGTGGAAATGGCCGAGGCGGTCGCGGTGCACGGCGCTGACGGCGGCGACGACGACGACGGCGTGGCGCTGGGCACGGCGGTGAACACACGTAACTACGAGGCGCTGCTGAACAACCTGGCGCGGCAGCGGCGCACGAGCTCGGGCGCGTCGTCCACGAAAAGCGGCGCGGCGTCGCCCGGGTACAACCGCCAGACGCTGGCGCTCGGCACGGTGTACCAGCACGCGCACGCGGCCAGTTCGGCGGAGAGCGAGGGCGCCATCGTGGAAGGCGTGGCCGTGGAAGCCGGCTACGAGAGCGACGAGGTCCAGGACCGCACCGTGGTCGGGCTGCCCGTGTCCACGGGAAACTACGAGGCGATTGTTGGCGGTGCTCGCGAGGTCGTGGGGGAGCCTCGGGCCAGTCGCCGTCCCACCGTCGCGACGACGGCCTCACCTGCACAACCCGTCGACAGCAGCGGTGTCATCGCAGGGACCGCCCAATATGCGGAACCCGGGAACAACAACGAAAGCGCTGGTCTCAAGGATGGTGAGGAAGGAACAGTGGCCAACGGCGATGAGGACGCCGTGATGGGGCTCCCTATCAGCACGGGGAACTACGTCGCGTATCTCGCCGGCGACAACGGCTCGGGGCTACAGCATGGAGCCGGCCACCGCCACCGCGGCTACAGCAACCTGGCGAACGACGACGACAACGGTAACAGCAAGCACCGCGAGACACGTGTGAGCGACCCGTCCGTCTCGTCCTCAAGGCGCCGAGCCGCGCACCACGATTCGTTCCCCACGGCACCTACCAACGGCTCAGGCAGCCCACCCCAGCGAGGCGACCGTGGCCAGCAGCGCGCGTCCTGCTTTGACAACCGGCGCTCGTCGAACGCGGCCTTTGTTCCGCATGTTGGCTGGGTGTTCATCAAGGGCGGCACCTTCAAGTCGTGGAAGCGGTATTACGCGGTGCTCTCAGGTCTCGAGTTCAAGTACAGCAAAGGCGTGGGCCAGTCCCCCAAAGGGTTCGGCATGCTGACGGCTGCACACCGCAGCGAAGAGCTGCAGAACGGGCTGGTATTCGAGTTCGGCGACGGCAACAGGCTGGAAGTGCGATGCGCCAGCGAGGGCGAAGTGGACCAGTGGATGAGCGAGATGGAGAAGGCTCTCGAGCGCAACCAGAACCTGAACTCGCAGTCCAAGACGTCGTATACGCTCACGGCTTCGGAACAGCACGAAGGGTATCTGTTCAAGCAAGAGAAGAACAAGGCGTGGAAGCGGTGTTTCTTCGTGGTGCGCATCGACGGGTACATGGAGTGCCGCGACCGCGAGCAAGGAACTCCCGACCGGAAATCTTCGGGGTACATCAAGGCAGTGTCGTTTGCAGATTGCCACGCCAACGGTTTGGCCATTCAACTGAGCACAGACAAGTCCCTCGTGTGCTATGCTGACTCGTACGACGAGCAGATGCTATGGTACGGCGCGATCTCATCGGCGGTGAGCGCGAACGGGAAGACCCCGCAGCCCAAAACGTCAGTCAAGAGCTCGTACGTGCACACGGCGCTGTCGAACCACGCCGGCTGGTTGTACAAACACCGAGGCGTGCTCAAGGGCTGGAAGCGTTTCTACTTTACGCTGCACGGCGTGGAGCTGGCCTTTGCCAAGGACACGAACTCGGAGGTCGTGCTGTGCGATAAGACGCACTCGGTGGAGGAGTGGGATGGCCACGTGAATGGGCTGCAGATCCGTCTGAAGAGCGGACGCGTGTGGAAAGTCTATGCCGAGTCGTACGAGAGCGCTAAGAGGTGGCGCTCGATCATTTCCGACGCCTGTCGACGTTCGGAGACGTTCAACCTGAAGAAATACCTGAACGGCCGGCGACGCAAGCGCATGACGCCCGTGTTCGGTGGCTGGCTCACGGAGGTGGAGAAGGGCAAGCGACTGCGGCAGTTCTATGTGATGGACGGCACGTCGCTGGGCTATGCGAATGATGTGGACAACCAGCTCGAGCGTCTGGGCAAGGTGGTGGAGGTGGGATCGACTCGCGACCTGGAGTGGGGCATGGTGTTCACGTTTTCAGACGGCAAGAAGCTGAAGGTGAACTGCGACTCGCTGGCTGGGTCCAGGTGCTGGTACGAGTGCCTCAACTTCTCCATTCAAGGCAGGAACGGGTGAGAGGTTCGTCGGTGCAACCAGTGCAACCAGTGCACCAGCAAACGCGAGTGCAAGCAGGAACGGACGCGGCAAACTCGTCGTGACGAGTTCATGGTACGGTCGGACGTGTAAGTTGTGTGTACAAGTAGTAGCGGTGGCAGCGGCCGCGTCAGAGGAAGCGTGTGGAGTTCGAGAGCAGAGTCGCCGCCAGCTCCCATGTGTCCCCGCAGCCTACAGCTAGGGCTGCCCGGACGCAGACAGGAGATGGCGAGTGTGGTACGTGCATGGCTCAGTGCTTCTTCCCTAAAGCCGCTGGAATATGAATCCCCTGGGGGAGAGTTGTTATTTATTTCCGCACTCTAGGTGCTTCCAGCTTGAACGGCAGGCTACGCACAGCGTCGAGCGCGAGCTTGATGGCGTCTCGCGGCGGCAGCTCGTTTTCCTGCTCCAGCACAGCCAAGGCCACGCGCGCCGTCACCTCCAAGAACTCGGCGAACACGAGCAGTTGGTCCTCGGGCTTGGTGGCTTCACGCATCCCAGAGAAGCTCGCGTCGACGGCGCGGTTAAAGAGCGCGTCGTGCTGCTCCGGCGTGCCCGAGAAGAACATGCCGCAGTCGTAGAGCATGCTCTTGAGCCCCGGCGCCGAGAGCAGCAGTGGCCACGTCGATGACACTGGAGGGGCGGACGAAGCGGGCGCTGAAGGGGGTGGGGAAGGTGTCGAGTCGTCTTCCGGGTCGGCGTCAGCATCAGCATCGGCATGCTCCTGCTTCTTCTTGAGTCGGCTAGGTGGCGGCGGTGCGTGCTCCTGCGCGTACTTGGCGTACAGCTTGAGCAGCTTGGGCTTGCCCTCTTGGAAGACGGCCACCATTTTCTATCCACAAGAACCGCCACACGTGAGCCCAAAGAACACCAAGACCGCAAGATGAGATGCCAGCAGAGCACACGTCCGCGACAAATTGCGTACATCGTGGTGCGAGTGGTCGCGGAACGGGCCGCTCGTGAGTCGAGAGATGGTGGGCAACACGTGGTCCTTGAGCGAGTTGTCCAGGATCTCGACGAAGCTGCTGGGCGCTGACGCGTCTGCAGGCGGCGACACCAGCTGCACGACACGCAGCAGGGCGTGCAGGAAGCCTGCGCGTGCCAGCGTCCCGCGGTCCTGCATGGATACGAGCGTGTTCTTCCGGAGACACTGAGCCACCACCTTCTCCACAAGCTTCTGGTCGTTGGCCACATGCACACGCGTGAGTTCGCACTCATGCAAGAAGTGCAGGAACTCGGAGCCGCTCATGCCGTAGCTCAGCTCGCTGCTGCCGGTGGCATAATGCGAGTAGCCGGCGTTAAGCGCGGCGAAGCGAGAGAGCAGCAGCTCCTGCAGCAGCTCGCGCTCGCGTGGTTCCTGCACGATGTCCTCCACGTATAGCCGGCCCCAGTCGTACAAGAAGGCGGCCTCGACTTCCATTTCCGACAAGAACTGCCCGGAGTTGACTTGCTGCAGCATCTCGGCGTGCGCGTACTGCTTGAGCTCGTCGGTGGAGGCCGCGCGGTCGTCTCCACCTTTGGCTTCAGCTTCGTCAGCTCCGTCTGCGGCTTCTTCGCTGGCTGGTTGCTGCTCGTGCTGGGGCTGCACGGCCTTCGCCTTGGCGTCGCCGCTATAGCGCGACGACTTGCGCTGCGCAGTGGCGTCCAGCGTGTGTTCTCCAGACTTGTCGGTCTTTAGCGACGGGAAGAAGGCGTTGACCGTCCATGGCGTGAACTGTGGCGCGCCGATCTCGTTCACCGGCACTTGTTGCTGCATGTTCACAGCCATCAAGACGAATCAAGCGCACGGGGACCAAGCGAGTAAGCGACCTACAAGTCTGCAGTGAGTTTTCATCCAGCGCAGCCATACCTGGAGCGTGACAGTGAGTGTCTCGTTGTCCTTGCAGGACTCGGCGAGGCGCTTGTCGGGCCGCAGCAACTGACCGTTGACCCTGGTGATTGCAGCGGGAAGGAAGAAGCCTTGCTGGATGTGCGCGTCCTCGCGGGTGCGACAGCGGCCGTGCGGCGCCGCCAACGCGTACCGCTGCGCGACCACCAGGCCCAGCCAACGACAGGGCTGGGAGCCTTCTCCACAGGGTACCATGAACTGCAGGCCGTGCACCTTGACGTTGACGCGCATGACTGCCGGACAGAGGCTATACACGGGTGTCGTCTTTTGGCTGAACGACGACGGAGACGACTGGCAGGCGAGAACGAGGTGACTGGAGCTTGGAGAGCAAGGCGGCTCCTGGAAGGCTGCGAGACGGACGCGAAACGACCCGCGTGGGGATGCCAACGCCTGGCAAGATGAGCGAGCGTGTGGCTATTTATTCTGCGTCGTGTATGGACTAACGCTCGTCCAGCATGACGTGCAAGTGCTTCCTAGGCAAACAAGGCGTCGGTGATTATCCCGTGCAGGTAGAGAGAGTCGAGGATGTGCTCAGTCCAAGAGCTTGGACTCGGCGTGGCGGCCAGCGAACTTGCACGGCCGTGAGGACAGCTCGCGCTTCTGGCAGCAGCTCCACTGGTAGCCCTCAAGTGGGTACTTGCGTGCCACGAAGCGGCCCGGGTGGTACGAGCACGAGAGCGACGTGTTGGACTTGGTCGTGAAGGTCTCGTTGCAGTGGCGGCAGCGACGCGGTTTGTGCAGCTGCTCGAGCTCCTTGGAGATCTCGGCGCGGTCGCGGGCGCGCTGCTTCTCGCGCTGTAGCTCGTCCTTCTTCACCTTGTGAAGATACTCCTTCTGCGTGTCCAGTAGCTGCTGTTGGAGTTCGCTCACTTGGCACACAAGGTCCTCGATGCGCTCTTTGGACGAGCCGTCCATGCGTGAGAGGCACTTCACTTCCGTCTTCTTGGAGCGTAGCTGCTCGTTCTTGCGCTCCAGCTCGGCGTCCTTCTCGCCCACAAGCTCGCGTGTGGCGCCCAGAGTCGTCGAGAGATCGTCCAGCCGCGACGTCAGACGTGCCACATCCTTCTTCAGCAGAGCATTCTTCTCGCGGAGCTCCTGTTCAAGCACCACAGGAGTCAGTACCGGGACGTCAAGTGGGGGGGTCAAGTAGTGGCAAATCGCCAAGCGTGTAAAAACGTACATCAATGGTGCGGTCCTTCTGTCGGAGCTTGGACTGCGCCGTCTCCACCTCCACGTCCAGCGCATGGATGCGGTAGCTCGCGTGCTACATCACGGGAAGGAGTTCAAGCAAAACGATGTACGTGAGCTTTGAGCAAAGCTTCGATATCAAAGGAGCGACCCAGCAAGCTACGACAGCTAACAAACCCACCTTCGTTTCGGACTTGACGGTCTCCAGCTCCTTGGTGAGCGTCTCTCTGCGTTGACAGAGCCAAGCAGCATATATATGTCAGTATGGTGAGCTCAGCAGACGGAGTGGGATCGCAAGGCCCGCACTTCTTCTTGAGCTCGTGCAGCGCCGTCTTGTTCTGGCCGCGAGCAGCTTCCCACGCCGACTCGACCGCCTGCGTCAATACCAACCAGCACTCGTCAGTCAAATGGCCCAGACTGCTGAGCCCTACCGTGCGGGACAGTGACGCACCGCGAGTCGGACGCTCAGGTTCTTGGCCTCCTCGGCTCTGTCGGCTGCATCCTCCTCAGCTAGCGCCAACTTGCGCTTAAGCTTTTGGTTTTTCTCTTTGAGTTCCAGGATGGCGTTCTCGTGTTCGATGCCCACCACCTCCATCCTATCAAGACACAAGACGTACAAGTTGCACAAGTGAGCAGTGTGCAGTGTACAGGTGACAGCGGTGTGACGACCAGTCTCGTCCTTGTGAACGGAACTCACTCGCGCAGCTTCTCCTTCTGACGCGCGCCGCGCTTCTGTGAGTCTTCCAGCTCTTTGAGCAGATCTAGACGCTTCTCGGTCTCGCCCTTGATGCTGGACACCTGCTCCATGAGGAAGGCGTTCTCGCGCTCCAGTGTCATGCCGCGCTCGCACTCACGCTCGTACTTCTTGATATACTGCTCGAGCTTGGTGGTGGCGGAGACCTTGTCCTTGTGCTCGAACCTGCGCGTTCACAACAGCAAGACAAAGAGCGAAACCATAATCCAACGAGGTCAATAAGGAAGCCGCACATTGCCAAGGTCCTAGAGACTGAAAGGCCAGAAGCGCAGACGTACTTGCGGGTGGCGATCTCGCGGCTGATTGTGTCCTCCGCCGTCTCCTTGTACCGCTGCAGCACGCGCAGCTCGCCCATCATCTTGGCCTTCTCCAAGCGCAGGTCCTGGTGGTCTGATAATAAACGTTGGTACTGGTCCTCGAGGCCCTTGGCCTTGCGCTTCCACATCTCCTCCGTCACGTTCCAGGGCTTCTGCATCCATCCATCCATGATGTCCGGCATGGTCTTCAACGACTGTTGGCTGGGTGAAGCTTGAAGCTTGGAGCTTGGAGCTTGGAGCTTCAAGCGCGAGGCTTGCTCTTCGCTGTGTGAACTTTGACAAGCGAGGCGCGAGTCTTCACAGACAAGGAGAACACGAGCAAAGCGGCCGGCGCACGCAGCTACGCGCGAAAGGAGACCGTGTGCGAGCTAGACAGCAACAGCAGAAATAGCAGCCCCAGACCAGAACGTAGCAGGCATGCAAGCCCTTCCGGCCAGCACTGCAGGCCGGCCGACTGCAGCCAGAGATTCTTCCAGCCCATGGGTCTATAAGCAGCAGCAAAAGCACCCAGCCACCTCACAAGTCAAAGATAGCAGAAAGCAGCAAGCGCACCTCTTGTCCAGCCTTCCCCGCTCCCTTGCACCGAGCGCACGCCTGCTGTAGACAATCTCCGGCTGCAGCAGCTAAAGAAAGACAGCCGCAAGGACGTCGTCTAGCCAAGAAAAGGTTGCCCAAGCCCCTGCGTGTCAAGACCTGAAGGAGTCCCCGGGATGGCAAGCCACGGCTACCCAGTCGTTCTCAGACGGCGTCGTCACGCAAGTGCTCGCAGGCCCACGCCGTTGCCGCGATCTCATCAAACACAGCCACGCTGCGCTTTTGCCACCGCAGAGACGAAACGGACCGATGCGGTTGCGTCGCGAAATAGCGCTTTGGTTGCGAACGCTGGCGATTCCATTGGCTATCGCGCTTCAACGACAGGTTCTGATTAGTTCAGTGTCGCCCAACGTGGCTTGTCAAAATGGGAGCGCCTCCCCCTGCGAACCGCTGCACCAGAGGCGCCTTCAGTCGTCGTCCAGGTCGCCCAGATCCGGCATGACCCGCCCAGCATGCACCTCGCCCCCCGTTGCAGCGGGAGTTTCTTCCTCAATACCACCATCGCTTTTCACATCGCTGTCGTCGCTGTCGTCGTCAAGCCGAGGCAATTCACGACCTGCGTGCGTCTCCGTTTCCTTGGCCGTCTCGCTCTCCTTCGACTCCTCTTCGCCCTCGCTCTCGGACGACGACGAACCGCCCTGTTCCAGCCACTCCTGGAATTGGTCAGCACGCTGCTTCTCCTCGACCTTGCTCTCGCGGTGCGTGTAGTCTGTACCGTCCCAAAAGCCGCACTCGAGTTTGCGTCCCGCGAAGAAGCGGCCGTTCATCACCTCCACACATCGCGCAGCACTACCGCTAGACACAAACTTGATTACCACCACGCCGTCCTCGCGTTTGGAAAACAGCGTGATCTTGCTCACTTCGCCGATTTTCGAACACTCGCCGAGGATATCTTCCTCCAGTTCCTTCTCGTAGGCCTCGTCTGCAGTAATGGATCGCACACGAAGCACAGTTTTTAGTCGCAACCCCGATTCCAATCCGGCATTCGACTCACAATCTCCCATACCTTCGATCTCGTCGGGGGTGAACATGTGCTTGATCACCACAATGCGTAGCCCTGCCGGCTCACCTACCTCGCCTTCGTTCCACGACAAAGCCTGACCAGAGTACGAGAAGCACACAACAGCACGACATCGTCAGCAACTTGGTCGTCAACCTCACACCTACCAGTATGCACTACAATTCTACTGCCATGGCTACTCCCACGAACCTTGGCTTGCTCGAACATCTTGACCTTAGCACGGGTGTCGATCTTTACTTTTTTTCGCTTGACGAACTCGTCGCCCTTTTGCGTGAACACCGCCGGCGACACATCAATTGCCCATCTATCAGCCAAACACGTACATTTGAAAAACACAATGCGTTAGATCCTGCACCACAAGAAATTGATCTCAACAAGCAGCACGAAAGCTAGCAAACAGATAAAACGTACTCTGGTCGGATCTGTGACTTGTCCAGAAGCTGCACGGCCAACTCCACAGACGCCTCCTTCATGAAACACACGGACCCGTCTCCCTAATAGCACCGCAACCATAGCTAGCGTCAGTATCAATGGATCATATCGCGTCTTCTTTGTTGTGCACTGCGCGCGACGTACATTGAGGCCGCCGTCATCCTTGTTGCGGTAGAGCTTGATGCGTGGCTCGCCCGTGGCGATGTCCGACTGAATCACACCGCACTTGACAAAGTGGTCGTGCACTTCTTGCACCGTCACATCCAACGGCAGGCCGTTCACGTACGCCCACGTGTTGGTCTTCTTCTTGCGCCATTTGTCGCTCTTCTTCTTTTTCTTCTTTCGCTTTTTCTTCTCGGCAGCGTCCGCGCCATTCTCTGTTGTGCTCGGTGTCTCCGTTGCTTCTGCCACCGTGCTGACCACGTCACCCGCTCCAGGCTTCTCGCTGGTAGCACCATTAGTGTTGGTGTTGGTGTTGGTGTTGCTATTGCTATTGTTGCCATCGGACGGTTGGGACTCGACATTGGGTGGAGGTAACTCTCCAGCAACTTCACGGAGCGAGGCCAAGTCCTCCTCGATCTTGTCCTCGGGCGTGATATACTTCTTTGACTCGGCATCGAATACATACTGCTTGCCATCCTCAGCCACTAGCGCCTCTGTGGACCTGTAACAGCAAGCAATAGCAGCGTGACAGCAGATTAGTCAACAGACAGACACACACGCAACTGTAAGAATCCAGAGTTAGCAAGGAGCACGCACTCTTTCTCGAAAACCTGGTTCTCCGCCGCCAGACTATTGGTCTGCTGCTGCAGCTCGGCCTCGCGGTCCAAATCGTCGTTCGCCTCCTGCAGGAACTCCTTCAGCGACGGCACTTCGCCTGCGCATCGCACACAATCACAGTGAGCAGGAAAAATGAGCACCGCGTGATATACTGCCCATGCATCTGGAATACGCAGAGCCGCGCTAGATGTTAGATGCACCGACCAACGGGTTTCCAATCGTCCATGTCGGTGGTCCAGACCAGCGTCATGCCGTCCACGGCACCGTCCACAAAGAGCGCCACGAGCTGCTCCGTGCTCACGGGTCCGGAGCGCACTCGTTCCCCCGAGGAGACGTTGTCGTCCGCCATGTAGTACCAGAGTGCCGTCCACACGCGGCAGTACGACGCGAAGGGCTCGATGCTGGCCAGCGCTGCCCACTCCGTAAGCCGCTGTGTCCAGACAAGCTGCGTTGGCTGCACCAGCCCTTTGCGCAGCAGCTTCTTGACGATAGGCTCCGGCACTGGACCCTTCTGCTGGCCACTCACGCCGTCCAGGTATAGCCACGTCTCCGGCGCAGAGGAAGCGGCGGGGGCGGAAGGCATCGCCATGGCTGGCTGCTTCGCGTCCGAAGAGTCCGTCGTTGGTGTCGCCTTTTGCTTGGATTGTGCTGTGCTTGCTATCTATCCGTGGGAAGGACATCAACTTTGAAGCGATTGCATTGGTGGAAATTGGGTGATTCAGGATCGACATATTTTCCACCAATAGTCACGCGATGTCGCTTCGACTTTTCCAGGTTGAAATTGAGGTTCGCTCTCGAATCCACCTCGGTGCCGTCACTTTCTCGGTTCGGCCCCGCCAATATTGACCCGCAGTGCCACTATAGGAACCGCAATAATGCCGAAACAAAGATGGCAACGCCAATTTGAGCGCTTTTAACTGGTGCTTCATGTTTGGATGAACCTTGCGTAACTTTCAGACTGGTCAAGCTGGCGAAGTGCTACCCTCCTCTAACACCCCTGCACTGTGCAACACAGACGGGATCTCATTCGTGGGCCAGAGAAGAAGCAAAACCACCAGCAAAGCGAACCAGACCGAGCGAAGCAGGAGCAAAGCGAGCCCAGGAAGCGGAGGAAGGAAGGCTGTGCTGAGCTCACCGCCCAAGCGCCCGGCGACGCAGACCCCGGTCGACACCTGGAACGAAGGCGCCTCCTCTTGGCAACCCCTAACGTCGCGGCAGCAGCAGGCGCGCGCCGCAGGAAAGCAAGTCGGTTTCCTCTCGAGGGCCGGAGAGACACGTGGAGAAGGTGCGGGGACATGCGGGAGGGCCAGACGGAGCGCGCGCGCCAGGGAAGCGGGGCCTCCCTACCCGGCGAGCTCTGGTGCTGACGTTCTGCTTCTCTGGCGCTCTGGCTGTGCTTGTGTAGAGCGAGCTACGCGGAGAGAGAGAGACAGACTGGCGAGTGAAGGCTGACCAGGATTGGAGCGACCATGGCGAGTGAGCGGGATAGCGACGCGTACGTAATGGCGGACGGCGTGCGCGACAGCTTCGGCGACTTTGGTGAGCGGCTGAGCACAACGAGCTTGGAGTTCTCGCCGCAACTGTCCGCCGCACAACCAGGCGCCGCAATGGTTGCCGCCGAGGACGACGCCGAGTTCGCGAACGTGCTCTTCCCGCATCGTTCCAAGCGCGAGGATGTGATGTCGCCTACGTCCTCCAGCAGCAACGGGTCCAGTGCCGAGTTCTACGCACACGCGAAGGCTAGCACGGCCACCAGCATCCCGCGACGAGCATTGGCACCGACGTCGGCGTCTGCGACGGAGACGGACTCGGAGATTGAAGCGGAAGTGGAGGAGAACCACAACGACAAGGAGAAGGAGATTGTGGCGCTCGCAACACGCGCAGACAACAAGCACGAGGCTGCCGCAATAGACGAAGAGGAGGCCAAGAGCAGACCAGGGGCGCCCAGCTGGGATGAGGAGGAGTACAAGACGGACAGCAGCAGCACCCACGTAGACGATAAAGACCGCTTCCAGCTGGCCATCGCATTGGATTTCGAGACGGACACAAACGCCAGCATCGGGCCGCCCAGCGTGACGCGCCAGACGTCCAGCAGCTTCTCGGACTTGGGGGACTACGACGACTTTTCGTTCGCAGACGCCATCGTCGCAAGTGGGGGCAATGGTGACACGCCTCGGAGTCTCGGCGGCGGGAGCAGTACCAGCGGCACGCCCACCACGTTTTACCCTATTTATGAGAATGAGGCCTTCCGCTTCACGCACGCGAGTGTAAACAACTGCGGCTACGGCGGCTACGACAGTGTGGAACGAGGACCGGGAGGCTATCTGTGTAGTCCTGCAAAGAGTGCACGGAGCTCCAACTCCCCGCTGCGTCTCGGTAGCAGCGGCAGCGGCATTAACGGTCGGATTACGCCGACCTTCCGACTCACACAGCCAGTGGACGAGTCCCAGCCGCTCGTGGGGGACATCTACCCCATCTCGGGCGAAGAAGTTCGACTGCGGATGGACAAAGTGGCCTACATCATCTTCTACAAGAGCGAGGACAGCGGCGAGGAGTCTGCCGCGGGCGGCAAGGGGGAGATCATGGCCATGTCGTCTTCTTCGGAGGACGACGCTGAGCTGAGCAGCAGTACCAGCGATGTCGGCGAGGAAGGCCGCCCCATGCCGCCCCGCTCGTACACGTCTCTAGGTGCTGCGGGGCACAAGGTGCAGACGGACAACTGCTTCACACGCGACTACAATCACCCGACGCGGTCACTGGGGAGAGGACTCTTCCGTGCGTCCACGAGCGTCGGCAGCGCCTTCCTGAAGGGAGCTGCCGGCCTGGTGAACAAGACGTACCAGGGTGGCGCGAGCGGCGGCGTCTTCGGCTTCGCGAAGGGACTGGGAATGGGTATGCTGGGACTGGGTACTCACACTGTGAAAGGCGCATTCCGAGGGGTGGGCCAGGTGACGCACCTGGTGGGCGAGATGGTGCTGGGCACGGCGCCGCACTTCAGCATCGACGGTTCGCTGGTGCTGACGAATTATCGCATCATCTGGCAGGCGCAGAGCACCAAGGACGCCATGGAGATCCCCTTGGCGTCCATCCTGTCGGCGGAGAGCTCTACGACGGCTCCCCATGTGGCCAACATTGAAGGCAAGCACTTACTGCGTGCCACGCTGGCGTTCCAGGACGAGACGATCTGCTACGACTTCTTGAACTGCATCTGGGAGCTGTACTCGACGGGTTCACCGCCGCATTACCTGTTCGCGCATCTGCACTACCAGGCGCTGCTGGAGAAGAAAGAAGGACGAGCGGGAGCTGAGGGGACGGAGGCGGGTGCGTCGTCGGAGCTGGAGACGCCGAATCACACCTTTTACAACGCGGAAGAAGACTATCGTCGACTAAAGCTGCTGGACGAAGAGAGCTGGATGCGGTTGTACGACAACTCGGACTACACCATGTTCCCGTCGTACCCCGATTCGTTCGTGATCCCGTCGGTGCTGGATGAAGATGATCTCCGAGAGCTAAGCGCTTACCGCAGTGCGAGTCGGATCCCCGCCGTCGTGTGGCGGCATCCGCACACGGGGGCACTGGTGTGTCGGTGTGCGCAACCCTGCACAGGACTCAGTGGCTACGTCGCGGAGGCCGACCAGAAGCTGGTGTTGGCGCTGCAGCATGCCACAAGTGCGTACGGAGACTCGAAGTTTCACTTCTTCGACGCGCGGAGTCAGATGGCGGCGACGGCCAACTCGGCGCAGGGCAAAGGCACAGAAGACCCGCGGAATTACCCAAACTCGGAGCTGCACTTCTGCGACATCGCCAACATCCACGCTGTGCGGTCGTCGTACGCGTCGTTGGCGCTGATGTGCCAACCGGGGCAAGAGCGCTACGGCCCGGACTGGCAGTTCCAGTTGCGCAACACCTTTTGGTTCCTGCACATCTCGAACATCCTGTCGACGTCACAGGAGATCTGCCGGTGCTTGTGCCAGAGTGATTCCGTGATGATCCACTGTAGCGACGGGTGGGATCGCACACCGCAGCTCACGGCTATGGTGCAGCTGCTGCTGGACCCGTACTACCGCACCTTGCGCGGCTTGCTCTTCCTCATCGAGAAGGAGTGGTGCTCATTTGGGCACATGTTTCGATTCCGCTACGGGCAAGGCGAGGGTCCCGGGCAGCAGGAGCTGGAGGAGCAATCGCCCGTGTTCATCCAATGGCTGGACGCGCTGTGGCAGATTTGGCGTCAGCAGACGTGGGCGTTCGAGTTCAATGAGGAGCTGCTGTCAGCGCTGTACGAGCACGTGTTCTCCGGACTGTATGGGAACTTTTTCTACAACAACGAGCGTCAGCGGAAGCAGGAGGAAGTGGGTGCGCCCACGCGCTCGCTGTGGTTTGTGTTGCTGGAGCAGCTGGACAAGTACGTGAACCTGGAGTACGACAGCGCGAAGAACTTCAACAGCATTGGATTGGTGCTCCCGTTCTCGTCTGAAGAGGATGACCTTGTCGTGTGGGCAAACCACCTGGTGTACGCGGACCCTGTCTGTCGAAAATACGAGTGAGCGACAGTTGCGGCGGGAGTTGAGGTCTTGGGGTAGTACATCCAGCATCGCGCGAGGCGCAACTTGAATGACACGAGCGGCCAGCCCGCTTTGCCGTACCGATCGAGTCGAGAGTCCAGTGCGTGCGTTACGAGAGCATCATGTCAAGGAATTCCAGGACGGGGAGCTCGAGATGGTCCTCCAAGAAGTGTTCATCGCTGCGACAAAGCACACGAAGGGTGTTGGTTCCTGAATCCGCGTTACCTTCAGAAAGCGCACACCTTTTCGTGGGTAATTGAAGGCAAGGGAGCAACAACATACATGAGCTCCGCTGCTGGGTCATACTTCTTTTGCGCAGTCGGAGGCGGCGAGGGATGAGGACGGACTGCGGCGATGCGTGCCGATTTCCCGGTGTCAGCACTGCGGTCTGATAAAGTAGGTGAATAGGATTTGTTAGAGTAGGATAGATCAAGCCGACATGGTGGTGGTGGTGTACCGGTAGCGTATTGGTCAAACCAATTAAGCAAGCGAGGAACGCTGCCACAGAGTTTTGCTTACCTGAGACTGCTGCTGCTTCCTGCGGTCTCTTGCAATGCGATGACACATCCTTTCGAAGCTCGTTGTGATCGCACCGGTGATAGGGGCGTGGATCAGGAGCTGGACAGCGAGCTACACATGGCGAACGCGCCGTCGTGGAGCTGGTGTGTTGCTCCTTTCGACCTGCCTCGAAGGGGTTTGTCGACTCTGGAGGAAGCAGCTTAAACTGGGGTGTGCCAAACTCAGTGTCCTCACCTGGCACGACATTTGGGGTCATGGGATGCGAAGCTTCTGGACTGTGAGTATCTGTCCGGTGATGATGAACAACTGCTCAGTGAACCTGCAAAGGACGGAGAGCAACGCACAACTCGGTGCAATGTCTTACCTAACACTTCGGCCGCGGTTTCGTGCTCCTTCTCCCATTGTACGATCTCGGCTGCTGCAGCGAGTTCTTGGGACAGCAATGAGTGATCCAAACTCGTTTGGGGAGAACTCGCCTTTCGTTTCCTCTTCTGGTCGCCGTGCACCTCCATCACGTTCATGACGCCAGTCATTCTCGATTGCAGCTCCGTTGGAGGTACTGAAGGCGACTGCTCGAACGCGATTTCGGCGGCGTGGTCCTTTTCCCACTGAATAATCTCTGCGGCGGCCGCCAATTCATCGTAGAAGTACGCTGCGCGTGACGGCAGATCCGCATTTGCGCAATTCGTCTGTTCGCGCTCAGGAGTGACGACCACAGGGTGCGGCTTGACTTGTCGGTTTGCTGCAGGTATCGGTGCCCCTGCTGACTGTGCTCGTCGCTGGGCGAGATGATGCGCTTTCCGCTGAGCCGTTTTCACTCTCGCAGGGGCTTGAACCGGGCGTGATGGAGCAGGACGCGCTTGATGGGGCTCGGCCGTCTGTTGAGTTCGTTTACGACGCTCGAGCGCGTCGCGCCGTCGCTTTTCAATGCGCTCTCGCTGCTCCTTCGTCAGAGTATCTGGTGAGGCTTCGATGACTGCCACCGAAGGATCGATGACGCGTGATGCAGCATCGGCACCGATATCTCCTGGCGCAGCACATTCGTTGGTATTCGAGATTGCTGCGGGCTGCGCATCGCCTACTTTGTCTCGTGCTGCGTGTAATCTTGGCGGCGAGAAGCCGTTCTTCGCCAGGACCGCGTAGGCGATCTCCAGAGGCGTTTGTTGTGGGTGCTTCTCAGCGTCTTCATTGCCCAGGAAGGTGCACAGAAGGGCTCAGCACATGCGAAAGACGCAGAGTCCACAAGCACATACTCACAAGCCTTGGCCTTCGCCACCATCTTCTCCCCGTAGAATCTCTTGATCTGTGCACGGTGCCGGAACACGTTCTCGTCAGCTTCGAACCCACACGAAGAACAAAGCCAAACACTACAGATCTTCAAGCGCTACTTCAAGCGCTTCCCTGCAGCGCCTGTCCGCCACAGCGACGTTACCTCGTGCCAGCGCCCCGCCTTGGCCAGCTCGCGCACGTGCCTCTTCTTGGCCGCGACCCTCTTCTTCTTCTCCTCTGCACCCACCGTGCTTTCGCCTTCCCTTGCCGCTGCGTTCGTACGCGCGCGCTTCCGCTTCCCCATTCTGCCTTGGATTCCACACTGCTTTCAGTTGAAGTTGGCCTGAGCGGAAGTCCCCGCACTCGTTGTGACGTCTTGGTAGTCATAGCGGATGGTTTGACTTCCTCTCAAGTCAAGGCACCTCCGTTCAAAATTGGGGGATCGCAAAGCAGTGTGTTAGCACGGACGAGCCTGCGCGCACACGAAGAAGTTCGAGTAGGTGAAGAACTATATGGGGGACTATCTGGTAGTTGATGGTTGCGAGAGGGTGTGCCGCAGTTCGCTTATACGGCTGAAGACGAGGGTAACTTAGTCGCAGGAGCAGGAGGAGGTGCCAGTGTTCTCGTGCGCTATCTGCCGTCAACTCCGTGATTGCAGTCCGTGTGGAGTGAGTGGACCAATAACTTGCAGGCGAACGCTTTGATTGTCCTTTGCTGTGGTTGCTGCTCGTCACGGCCCACCCTGGATAGGTCAGCTACACGCAGCCGCATTGTAGCGCATGTGCCGCATCCTCGCGTGGAAATGCTCGGAGTGCGCACCCAGTGCCTTTGTACGTTATCCTTTGTTTTTGTGGTCTAGCAGCGGACATCATCTCGGCAAGAACTAGGGTGAACACTCAGGGTACCCTTTACTCGTGCAATCAAGCTTCGCTGCGAAGAACCCACTGCTGGCTGACGCTCCTGGCGGCACCTCAACCGCGATTCCCATGCGAGGACAGCTTCCAGACAAGTGCCGTGCCAATGCAAAGAGCAAGTGCAGCTCTCCTGCAAGTGACCAGCTCACGCTCGAGGGCGCTTCCAATCCTTCGACTCAAATGTGGCACACACCAAATGTCTTTTACTCCGGCCGACATTTGGTGTGGCTACATGTGTGTGTTCACCCTGTCACAGATCGTACTTAGAGAAGTGATCCACGGTTCTAGTTCGCCAAGACCCCAAAGCAGGGCATTCCTGCCACGCAAGTCAGCAACAAGCATGCCGGGCTCTGCTGCGACCGAGAATGGCGCGGGGCTGTCGCGCGTCCTGGCGCAGCTAGCGCCACCCGGCACAGCCGACAAGGATCCCGCAGCACCCGCAGAGGCCACGCGGACGTTTGGCACGTGCGCTTTCCTGGTGACGGCCGCCGAGGGGCTCCAACTGGACCAGGTTGGAGCACGCCGTACGCTGGTTCCCGCGACGACGCGCTCATGCCGTCGCTGCTACGCGTACTCACGTCCAAGTGTATCCGTATCCGCGTTTGAATGTATCCAGACTGGGACGGCGACGGCGCTAGCGCTGTGCCATCGCTTCTACACCTATCGAAGGAAGGTTCTGCTCGCTCCGTGCTCTCGATTCACCATGCACTTGCTTCTATTGCGTCGTGCAGCGACTCACACGCCCCCGCTGTCTACTGTGCTTGCTCGCCCGCACGCTTCGGCGCTCACAGCTCCACGCAGTATGACGGACAGCTCATCGCTGGCGCCTGCCTGCTGCTCGCTACCAAGGTGCTGTGCCAACTGATCCAGCTCAGCGTCGTCCTTCACCAGCACCTAGCAGCCTCCAGCGCTCTGGCATTTGACCCAACGCGTCCGATTTGTTACCGTGCAGACGTGCGAGCAGCCGCGGATGCTGCGCAGCGTCGTCAACGTCGTGCACGCCTTGCGCCACGCCAGCACCGAGCCACTGGGCACGGGCTCCGTACGTGGCTTGTGCATTTCCAAACTCGCACTCGCATTCGCCCGTCAGGACGTCGGACGTCGGACATCATCGCCTGATCCGTAGTTGCATTGTGCGTGACTGGATCTTGTCTTGTGGCCCGCCAGCGCTATCGCCACCTGAAGGAAAGCCTCCTCAACGGCGAGCAGACCGTGCTGCGCGTGCTGCAGTTCGACGTGGACGTGGCGCTGCCCTTCCACGCACTGCTCAACTTCGCGCGCGCCTTCCGGTGAGTACCGTGTAGCCTTCGCGCCGTCCGTTTGCGCCAACACTCGTCGTCACCGTCGCCACGTCGTCCGGACCTCCTCGCCACCTTGCGCTTCCGGCGTGCCATCCGCTCACGCGTCTGTCTCTCGGTGCGTCGCACTCTACGTCTACCGCCGTCGCGTTGTGCGCTGTCGTGCCTGTGTGCGGGCGTCCGGTTACGCTCTGCCTGGTCGCAGCTTCTCGACGACGACGACGCACTGCGCGCTGCGGCTGGCGGGCGACGCCTTCTTGGACGCGGCCGCCTTGGCGCTGCCGCCGTTCGCGCTGGCGGCCGCAAGTCTCGCCATCGCATCCAAGCTCCTGCAAGACGACGGAGCCGCCGACGCGCCAAGACACCACAAGTGGTGGTACGCCTGCGACGCCAGGTGCGTGGCGACGGACTGGGCTGGGCATGTGCGGGGTTTATATATGCTTACAAATTGCTCGCTTCCGGAAGTGACGAGGACCTCGCGGCCGTCGCGACGCTCTTACTGCGCGTCTACCGACACGTGGGCAGTCAGCGCCAAGACTCGGCTACGCCTGCGGCTGCGCGCGACGACGCGTCCGTCCACCGCTGAGCCTCGGAAGCGCGGGAGTGGCAGTGTTGCTACTCCCCGGACGTGACGGACAGGTAGTGGGGCTCAAATATACAGCTTGTGGCGGCGCTGACCGAGCCAGACGCGGGCTCGAGCCGCAGAGGCGTCTGGCGTCGTCGAGGCGCGGCAGGCGCTTAGATATTCACGTCCGAGTACGAGGTCTCGCCGGTCGTGGTGACCTCGGCCTTGTGCACCACCTCGGCGCTGCTGCTGCCCGTGGGGGACTCGGTGGAGGCCGTGGACTTGGCCCGCTGGTTGCTCGAGCGCTTGTCCAGCGCGAAGCCGTTGGCCGAGTCGAAGAGGTTGGCGCACGACGCCGGCGTGCTGGCCGCGAAGAGCAGCTTAGACGGCAGCGGCGTCTCGAGCTCCTTGAGGCTCTGCGCCACGACGGTCTCGAGCTCCTGTGAGTTGCGCATCTGCAGCGTCGCGAACTCGAGGAAGAGCTTCTTGAGCTCCACGGCCTTCTGGCCGCGGAAGCGCGCCACCTCGCGCATCACGCGCGCATGCACACGCTCGAACTCGTCCTTGGCGGCCACCAGCTCGTTGCTGAGCTTCGTGGCCGAGGGCGAGTCCGGGCCGCTGCCGTCCACGGCACGGCGGTGCGCCGCCATCTGCGCCTGGTACAGCAGTCGTCGGTCCTCGCGCACCTCGAGCGCCTTGTTCACCGCCTTGATCCAGCGCGCCAGGTCGTCCACGTTCGTGGAGAAGGCCTCCAGCTCGGCGTCCATCTGACGCGCGCGCGTGTCCAGCATGGCCAGCAGTGCGCTGTAGTAGGACGTGGGCATCTCGCCGTTCTCCTCCTCGGCGTCCGCCGCCCAGTTGAGACACTCGATGAGGTCGCAGTGCGCGCCCGCCGCCAGCTTGTTCTGGTGCTTGGCGGCGTGCACCTTGCTCTGAAGTGACTTCATCTGCGCCTGGATCTTGCCCACGTACTTGACCACCTTGGCGAACTCGGGGTCCTCCGCGAGGACGCGCCCTTCGTCGCCCTCCTCTGGCTTGGCGCCGAAGATCTTGAGCGTGTCGTTCTCCACCATGCGCTGGTAGGCCTTTCCCCACCACGTGTTGAGCGCCTGCGTGTGCTGCACCACGGAGCCCATTGAGTTGGAGCGCTGCGTCTCGGCCTTGAGCTGCGTGAGCTCCACGGCCGAGCACTCCAGGAAGCTCTGGAAGTAGTCCGAGTTGCGCAGCTCGTCGTGGTTCACCACCTTGCGCAGGAACCGCTCCAGTCCGCGGCGCCGGTGCTCCAGGAACTCGGGGCCCTGCAGCAGGCCCACCGTCTTGGCCGGCAGCGGCGGGATCACGTAGCCCGCGCACTGCTTGGACATCTGAACACGGGCAGCAAGGGTTTGCACAGGTCAGCTCTGAGGACATGAATGAGTTGAGCAGGGGCGCAACAAGCCACAGCGTACCTGGTGGTGCAGCCAGAGGAAGTCCGAGTAGCGGCGGTCCACGACCACGTCGTTGGCCGACGTGACCTTGTACACGTAGTACGCGTTCACGCCCTCGCCCACCTTGCCGGCCTTGCCCACGGTGATGTCTCCCGCCGCCGTCTTGAAGTCAACCTCGCTGCTTACGGAGCTCGTGGTGGTCACGTCCACGTCGCTCATGGTGCCTTCAGTCTCTTGAGTGTTGAACGTCGCCGTCTGCTCTTGTTTGGCTTGCCACCTACGGACGCAAATCGCAAATGGCGCTCTCCAGAGCGTGCTTCCGCCCACGGCCACCCGCCAGGACCGAACCGGCCGGGCTTTTGCCGTCTCATATGGCGGGAGCCGCCATGGGAAGAGAACGGCTCGGCAGCCAGAAGATCTTCCTTTCACGACCAGACATCAAGCGAGCGTGAAGGGGCGGGCAGCCGGGTTCTTTTTATCTCGGGGTTTGTATGTGATTCGGTCAGTAAAACCCGGCGTTTCGCTCTGATGATGGCACAAACGCCGGTTTAAAAATCAGGAGAGCGCCGGAATAAACTGAGTGCTGTTTTGGCTCAAATGAAAGCAGGCGACGTGGCCTTCATAATGATACCCAGGCACCCACACTTGTCTTTTCAGGGCCCTTACCGAGCATTGCAGGTGGTTTTGCTTTTGCAGTACGCAAGATGGCCCCGCCCTCGACACCGTTCCAGAAGAAGCACCAAGACGCGTACAGTCTGGAGATCGTCTAGCGCAACGTCCAGGGCAAGGCAGCGCCTGTCAGGTTTTGCTTCTGCGTGGTATTCGGCAGGGAGGAGCACGCGGGGGATTCCAGCAAACGCAAGCGCACCAGCAAGATCAAGCTTTTCAAGGTCCGTTCCGTGCGGAGTACTTCCGGGACCACGTGGCATCCCAGGCGCTCAGTGCTGGGCGCGTACCGAAAGGCGACAGCATCGGAAAAAGCAGCGTTCTTCTTACTGAAGAAGCCGCGAACGGACACCATAAGCAGCCGTGTGACTTTGTCGGATAGCACGTTGGAGATCACTGAAAGACGGCGATGGCAATGACGATGGCGCCTCACCGCGTGCGCGAGCTGCTCCAGATCGTGAAGAGTGTTTCTTGTGAGGCTTGGCCAACGATGGCACCTGCGGAAAAATGGTTCCCGGTACCGAAAGATGTTGGCCAATTTGCGATCTGCCTTGTTGCTGGGTTGATACATCTGCAAGCAGCGTGAGATCAGGCCAGCAGGCCAGCCGATACATTGCCGACGCCCGTGACACCTGCCGAGCTAGGGGAGATGCGACTGCAGCGATCTTATCAAGAATATGCTTGCCCGATTTCGCAGCCATCTCGAAAAGTCGTGGACGGACGAGGACATCCAGAAAGTCGAGCAAGACCACAGCAACCTCTTGAGAACCTACCGCGATGACCCAGCCACCGTAACAGCTTTTTTTGAGAAGGCCACAACCACAAGACGTCATTCAACACCGGGTGGAACGACTTGGCTGGCCGCCTCACCCACATGAGAAGTTGCTGTGGTGGACTAACGTGCGCGTTCGCCAGCACCACCTCAGTCGATTCCGGCTTCGCATTTTGAAATGGGAGAAGGACGTATTCCGCACGGGTTTAACGAACCAGGCGCTAGAATAGATCTTCCAGGCAAAGAAAGCAGTATGAATATCTCCGATTCATACTGGAAACTGATGAATGAACCCGTCGTTGCAAGCGCCGGAATAAACGTTAATCCGTCTATACCGGCTCCCTCCGAATAGAAACAGACTCTGAATCAGGTTAGCGTTGGCCGTTTTTGCCTGATATCGAGTCCAGCTGCCACAATCAAACGCTCAGCCGCGAAACCGCCGCGGTCGTGAGGATCTCGGCCACGGTTGGTTGAGTGCATTTTCGCGCGACTCGCCCGAAACCTCAGTCAAGCAGCGACACCTTCTCCGGCCGGTTGGCGAGCTCTCGAAAGCCGCAAAACGCGGAGGGTGTCCCACTCGGCTGACGAAAGCCCTTGCCGCCAGCTTGGCTGGTGCAGCGGCCACCACATCGTGGCCTGGATTGCCGAGGCGTCAACAGCGCGAACAGACTGTGTGTGCAGCACCATGTGTAACACGGCGCCAGACTCGCGCGGCGAGGTATTTCGCGTTTGTGCGCGAGGTGACCGACTCCTTGCATTATTCACCTGCCTCATCTAAGCCTGTGTGCCGACGTGACGCAGCCGCGTCAATAGCGTCTGTCTCCCCTCCGCGTGGGAGGCGGCGGTCGGGCACAAACCACGGACAGCATACTGAACGCAAGTGAATGGTGCGCTGCGAGCCCACCGGGGGAGGGCCGACACGCTCTGGACGCGGCTCTTGCTTGGTCCTTGGCCTTCGAGAAGCCGCACATCACAGCATGACTTGACGCTCAAGCTCAAGCTTCTGCGGCTGTTGCGGCCGCCTCAAGGGCCGCTTGCTTGATGCAGCAATGTGCCCGCCACCTCGTGAATATTTGGGGCGACGGGCTCAGATTGCCTTGGCTCGTTGTTCCGGCGCCCTCGGCTCTCCCCGTTTCTTTGCTGGCCGTGCTTTGTCTTTTCCTCTCGGGCATGAGCCTTTCGCGTCTTTAGCTGCCGCGCCTTGGCTCTGGGGTCGCCTTCGCGGCGGGTTGCGGCGCGCCCGCTCGGCCGGGTGACTTGCGTTCAGTATGCGTTAGCGGGTCGTTTCGCGGGGCCAAAGCTCACGGCGAATCCACTTCACAGGGTCATCTGCGCATCTCCGCTGATTCGTTTTCAACGAATCAACGCGAGGGAAAGCACGTGGCTTCACCAAGCAGCCGCTGCCATTCGTCGAAAGGGTGCCGCCACGTTGAATTTCGATGGCGTCGGAAACCCGGCCCCTAATTCGCTCCGACCTGCCATCCAGCCCTGGTTTCCACCAATCGCAGCGTCGCAATATGTAGCCATCTTCGAGTTCGGGGCTAGGAGACCGCCAGCGAGCGGCTTGCAGCGCAGGGACTCGCACACCAAACTGAAGCAGGAGACGCGCTTGGCATCGAAGACATCGAGTGTTCGTAGTCGCGTAGCGCCCTCTGTAACGCTGCTGCAGCAAGAGCTTGTCGATACCGCGCCCACAGGAACTTCTAATGCTTCGTGCAATTTTTACGCGGCTGAACTTGTGAACTCCACCGAGAACTCCAGCAGAGGAATCGGACAGAAACCGCCCAGCCGTGATGGCAACCTTTGGTTTGCGTCGCTTCGCCAACTACTGTGCGCTACCCGAATGTGTTCACTACCCCGCGCATGCCGTCAAAGCACGGTGCTTGCAGTGAAGAGCACTGCATGCGAGCGACACCCAGGGAGCCGCGCACTCTCGGGTGCTGGGACTCGAGGGCCTTCGACGGCCAAATGGCATCAGTAATATCAAGCAGCACGCTGGGCAATACGGATATCCAATAGTTAGAGGGAATACGAGTTGATAGATATAGTAGGCCATGGCAACTAGCAGTGCTCGATAGGAACGGTGCATCATGCTCGTCGATCATATGGCAGCAACTGCACAGCACACCGCGCCCGGGTTAATCCGCATGGATCCACGCCAGAATCATAAAGGAGGCGAAGACGAACATGTCCGAAGCCAAAAGCCATCCGAGTTGAGCGCCATCGATCTGCAGCAGTCGCACGTCCACACGCAACGTTAGGCTTGCAACGTACATGAACCATTCAGGTCACGTCATAGCTGCGTAATACGAGAAAGCGCACACTGCTCCACCGATCTAACGCACCGCGTCAACACGATACAAGATGGAGGGGATGGCGAAGGCAGCCACCCAGAAGAACGACTCAAAGAAGCACCCGAAGCTCGTCCAGGCGCTGAGATTGTCGCCCCCAGCCAGCGCCGAGCAGATCACTGCGGTCATGGGCAGCAGCACGTAGGGAAACACTTTCGCCGACGCACGTACATACACACACACACCGCAGCCGATTCAGTCCAGCATAGTCCGCTTAGTCATGGGTAGCCCCCGCAAAGTCACGTACGGACAAAGAGTCCCCATGGCGTGGAGTACAGCGCTGAGGACACGATCACGCCCACCAGCGCCAGCAACAGCAGCAGCCACACCGCCGGAACCAGGACGGCTGTCCAGCACAAACAGCACACACACCAGCGTCAGTCACGTCGCCTAGTACCTTGCGCAGCGCGTGCCGCTCGGGCCACCTACTTCGCTTCATTTCCGCCGAGCTTCGATCTCAGTTTGACTTGATGCGCTTGAGCGGTGGTACATCGTACCCAAAGCCATCAGAGAGGCCGTAATTACGTGCAGGCAATAACTAATTGTGATTGGTAGATTTCACAACACATTTTTGTCCAATGCGTGATCCCCGAAGCCCGTCCACGACTCGTGATTCGCTGGAACTACGCCCCGCCCTCGCGCAGCTCTCCCGCCATTTCCGCGCGCGCACAAGCGCGTCATTTCCCCCGCATCCTGCGCACAGCACCAGCCGAGCCGAGCGAACGAGATGGCCGACGCTCCCGAGCACACTGAGCCCACGCCCTCCGCGGCGGCGGCTCCGGAGGCGGCTCCTGCAGCTGTGTCTGCGGCAGTTGCCGAGGCGGCGCCCAACGCCACCGTCACGGACGCGGCCACCAACGCCGCGCTGCAGGAGAAACTCGTGAACGAGGAGTACAAGATCTGGAAGAAGAACGCGCCGTTCCTCTACGACCTGGTCATGACGCACGCGCTCGAGTGGCCGTCGCTCAGCGTGCAGTGGCTGCCCAACTCGCACACGTACGTTCTTGCCGTCTGCGTGCGCGTGGTTGAATGGGAGCGTGTGGTTGGCTGCAAGATGCTGACGGTTGGTCGGCTTGTTGGTGTGTGCTATCTCTTTGCACCTGGCGCTGCAGCTCGGCGGGAGACGACTACTCGGTGCACAAACTGCTGCTGGGCACGCACACTTCGGGCGCCGAGCAGAACCACCTGATGGTGGCGGAGGTGCGTCTGCCGCTCGAGGACACGGAGATCGACGCGCGCAAGTACGACGAGGACAGCCAAGGTATGGATCTTGCGTGTGTGCTTGATCATGACGATGTATATGCTGCTGCAGCGTAGAGTATAGCTTGCTGACAGGATCTGTGCGCGCTCTTGTGTCTGTACACGCAGAGCTAGGAGGTTTCGGCGGGGTGTCGGGCAAGGTGGACGTGAAGATCCGCATCAACCACGATGGCGAGGTGAATCGCGCGCGGTACATGCCGTCCAACGAGTTCATCGTGGCCACCAAGACGATCCACGCCGAGGTGCACGTGTTCGACATCTCGAAGCGGCCGTCGATGCCGGAGGAGAACGCGGGCTCGGAGCCGGACTTCCGTCTGCTGGGCCACAGCAAGGAGGGCTATGGGCTCTGCTGGGACCCGCACGAGGCTTATCACCTCATCTCGGGTTCTGACGACGCCATCGTGTGCGAGTGGGATATCCACCAGGCCGGCAAGGAGGTGCAGCCGCTGCACAAGTACACTGGCCACAGCGACGTGATCGAGGACGTGTCGTGGCACATGCACCACAAAAAGATCTTCGGTTCGGTGGGCGACGACAAGAAGCTGCTCATTTGGGACATGCGCACGGAGAGCTACGACAAGCCGGCCACGACCGTGTACGCGCACACGGCCGAGGTGAACTGCCTGTCCTTCAGCCCCTTCAGCGAGTACCTCGTGGCTACGGGCTCGGCCGACAAGACGGTGAACCTCTGGGACATGCGCAACATGAAGGCCAAGCTGCACTCGTTCGAGGGCCACACAGACGAGGTGTACCAGATTCAGTGGTCGCCGCACAACGAGACCATCCTGGGCTCGTGCTCGGCCGACCGCCGGCTCCACGTCTGGGACCTGAGCAAGATCGGCGACGAGCAGAGCCCTGAGGACGCCGAGGACGGCCCGCCGGAGCTGCTCTTCATCCACGGCGGCCACACGTCCAAGATCTCGGACTTCTCGTGGAACCCGAACGACCCGTGGGTCGTGGCCTCCGTGGCTGAGGACAACGTGCTGCAGGTCTGGCAGCTGGCCGAGAATATTTACAACGAGGAGGAGGAAGACGCCGACCGCCAGGACGTGGCCGAGGACGAGCTCGAGTAAGCGGCGTTCTCCACCACAAGCGGGCCAGCCGTCCACAGGCTGCACTCTGCTGCCCGCTGTCTCCCGCCTTCTCGCTGCCCTACTGGCAGGTAACACTTGCTCGCACCCCTTTTGCCTCTGCAGCTGTGCTCTACCCTGCCCTGCGCTGAGCTGCTCTCGTTAGTGACGAATAAATGACTGTACTTAGACCGAAGCCCGAGTCGAGCGTCGAGCGCCGAGCAAGCGAAGCTCCCGCGTTGTGAGTGCGTGTTCATGTGCGTGTGGATGAAGACTGAGCTTTGTGGCCCTGTCTATTGGCTGCCAGCGCAGGGGATTTGAGGCTGCCTCGTCCTTGTGAGACTCGATACAGCTGCGGACTTCAGACTTCTCGACCCAGAGGAGGCCCACACTTTCATCCGCGCCTTCTTCCGGACAGCCGCGACCCTCCCCCTCTATTCGCGACGCTGCAGCTCCAGACGACGCCATGGCGAGCAACGAGGCGCTTCCCAAGGTGCACGGCGTGATCTTCGACTTGGACGGCACACTGCTGGATACGGAGGGGCTGAGCAAGATCGCCATCAACCAGATCGTGGCGCCCTTCGGCAAGGAGTTCACGTCGGCGATGCAGAAGACCATCCTGGGCCGGCCCGCGGCCGAGTGGACGCGCATGGTCATCGCCGGCTGCGGGCTCAGCGAGACGGATGACATCTCGCCCGAGGACATGTCCAAGCAGTGGGAAGAGCGCATGCGCGACATGATGGACCAAGTGGAGGAGCTGGCCGGCGGCGTGGAGCTGCTGCGCGAGCTGCACGCGCGTGGGATCCCCGTGGCGCTGGCCACATCCTCGAGCCGCAGCGTGGTGGCCACCAAGACGACGCACCACCCGGAGCTCTTCTCCTACTTCTCGGCCAAGGTGTGTGGCGACGACCCGGCCGTCAAGCGCGGCAAGCCGGCGCCCGACATCTTCCGCACGGCCGGCCAGCGCCTCTTTGGCCTGCGCGAGGGCGAGGACGGCGACCAGCCGCCGCGCTGCATCATCTTCGAGGACTCTGTGCACGGCGTGGCCTCGGGCAACGCCGCCGGCATGCACAGCATCGCCATCCCGGACGTCCGCATCCACACGGACGCGGCACAGCGCGCTGAGCTTTTTGCGCACGCCACCGAGATGCTCACGTCGCTCACGGAGTTCCAGATTGACCAGTACGACTGGCAACTGGAGAAGTAAACGCCCGCCCAGTATCTGCAGAGCACGTGGGCCTCGGCGACGACGAAGGACGCGCGTCGGCCAAGCCTCACGAGGGCCAGCACCTCTGTATAAATAGCGGTCTTGTCCATCTGCTTCCACGCGAGCATGCTGCATTTGTGCGTGGTTCATTCCCGTCGTGGCGGTCCCTCGTTTACCAGAGTGACTGACTTGTCATGCGTGACGCAGCCAAGAAGAAGACAACAACCACGGCGAAGGCGCCAAGCGGGAAGAAGCTGGGCAGCGAGGAGCTTCGGAGTGCCTACCGCTCGTGGCTCAAGGACTTACACGACGACGAGCCGGCCAAGCTGCTGCGCAAACTCGACAAGAAGAAGCCAGGCGGGGAGAATGGCGCTGCACGGAGGCGACTCGGGTGGCGGAGACGACAGCAGCAGGCACAGCAGCCCACCGCGGCCAGCGCGCTCAAGGACGCTGCGAGACGCAAGGTACGCAGACATGAGAGGCTTCGTCAGCCTTGCTGCTGGATTCATAGTCCTCAAGGGAGCTGCTAACGAACGAGCTTTGTGGTCTTCTGAACTGTCGTAGGACGAAAGAGCCAAGCTCCCAGCGTTGATGCCTCTGCGTATAACTCCCGAGGCGAAGAAGGCGCTGCTAGATGCCCAGAGAAGGAGACACCAGGCGCTCGTTCAGGAAGCCACCTTCGCGGCTGTGCAGTACCCGCTCCAGCCCGATTGGCGACCGGGACTCGCCTTCTTCCAGCAGCTCGTCGACCATGTGCTCTGGGCACAAGAAGCGCCAGATGACGCGTCTAGCGCATCGAACAACGTGAGCACTGGCGAGTTGGCCAACTTCCCTGTCCGCCTCGCGCCAATT
This sequence comes from Halophytophthora polymorphica, assembly GCA_023338205.1. Taxonomy (NCBI): domain Eukaryota; phylum Oomycota; class Peronosporomycetes; order Peronosporales; family Peronosporaceae; genus Halophytophthora; species Halophytophthora polymorphica. Next base: position 3,966 of record JAADYJ010000048.1, on the reverse strand, counting down.
CTCGTGCGCGTGCGTGTTGGGACTCCAAGACAGGGAACGCTGCAGAGAAGACTCGGCGTAGCGCTCTTGTTCTGCCAGGAGAAGGAGCAGTCTTCACGCCTAGGCGTCACATCCAGCCACGTCGCAGCTGGATACGACGCCTCGCTGGCGCTTCAGATCCACGTGTACTCGTCGCCCAGGACGTGGATGGAGCACCGCGAGGCGCTACTGCAGAAGGTCTGCAACCTGTCAGGCGAGATCCCAGCGGTGTGGAAGGAAGCGGACGACATGGAATGCCGACGCAGTGCGCTTCGTTTTCTACGCTCACCGCAGGACGTCACAAGCGCCTTGGAAGAGCTCTGGCCGGCCACACTCAACGACGAAGAAGCTGCTGACACGGCTGACAGTCGTTTGTGCGCCATCCAGCAGTTCGTGCCGTGCAAGGGGACAGCAAGCACCAGTTCAGAGAGCAGCAGCACTCGACGGGCCTGGATTGCGCGCTGCTGCTTCCGTAAGCGAGACCGGAATGCGTCGACGGTGTGGATCATCTCGGGCGGGACCAATGGCGATGACGAAGCTTCGGCATCTGCGCTGGTTACAAACTCCGGCGGTGCTGACTGTCAGCTTGTCAAGTGCAGCGGGAACCAAGCCTGGTCAGAGCCACGGCTCGTGACGTCAATGTGTGTTTTGGCACTTGGTAATGCGCTGTCAGTGGCGTTCAATGAGCTCGTGCTGGACCTGCTACAGGACGACACTGGGGGCTGGTGGGTGCTACAGATCAAAGCCTTTGAACTCTCGCGTGCACGACCTTCCTCAAGTGCATCCAGAGCTGGGCGAGCGCTGACTGGCACTGGGGATCTTTTCCGCTCGCAGTCTGCCCCGACGCACCTCGAGAGAGCTGTACTGGCGACGCCCACCTGGAAGAAATGGCGGTGTGCCGGTCGCTTCTGTGCAGATAGGACGGCGAGTCTGGCGTCAAACACTCACCACGGCATCAATGAGCTGGAAGATGACAAAGAACCCCGTGGGTATCTCACCAAAAAGGTCTTACGGAGCTGTGAGTTCTTCGAGGACTTTGTGCGGCGGCAGGACGTGAGCCTCGCTGGCGGCTTCTCGGAGCTCCCCGGTGCGTTGGCCTTCCATCTGCAGCACCGGCTGCCGAAACGAGACCGCAGCCAGTTCTACGAGCCACAGCCGCTCTGCTGCGCCTGCGTTTGCCGGTACCACGCGCTTCGACAAGAGTGGATGCAGACTGTGACCACGCCAAGGGCAGTATTACCGGCATCCTCCACCGGAACAAGAGCTACGAAGCGCTTGGCTCGGGCCAGGAACTGCGCCACGAACGCGGATCAGTTGCAATCAAAGCCGCGAAAACTGCCAGCGCTACAACCGACGACTACTGCTTCGCCGAGGATCAACACATCGATCTCCGCTCCGACACTTCTTGGAGTGAGCAGTTCCGACACTGCGCATTCTCGCAGCATCACCCCGGGAAGCAATGAGAAGAGGCCGTCGTATCTGGATGACCTGGTGGCAATGGAGCAGATGCTGGCTCAACATGAACCTGAATTTACGCAGAGCCGCAGCAAGACAACGGGGAATAGTATATACCGGCATTCCCAAGGCCACGATGCGCCGTCCACAGAGTTGTCACTGCCACCCTCTCCTTCATTTGGCCAGTACACGGATCTCTTCCGCGAGCGAGACGGTCTTCGTCGAATTGAGGACATGTGGCGGAGTTTGGCGCTTCAGCCACTGGGCGAACTCGACGGCGGTCACAGCAACAACAGCGATGAGAATGGGGAGAGCAAGAGCACATACAACTCCTTCTTGCTGCAACAGGAGATAGCCAAACTATCCAACACGCCCAGTGACAGCAGCCTCGAGAACCAAGAAACCCCACCCCAAGACACAAGCCAAGAAGCTCTTCCGACCGAGAAAAGAGCTTCACCTCCTGCTGCTCGCTTCAAGCCGGAGGCAGTGCGCAGAATCCGCATCCAGCACTGTCGACGCGTGTTCGAGGACGAGGTGTACCGCGAGCAGATCGTGAGCGATGCCGTGGATGCGGTTTGTTCAGGAGAGTGTGGGGTCTGCTTGGTGATCGTCCCCACCGAACCAGTTCGAGAAAACGCACCGAGCGGGAAGCGATGCCATGAGGGGGCTGAGCAGGAGAGCGAACTGGCTGAGATGGCGCTGCGGTCGCTTTACCTCGACGTGAAGGGGGCACTAACCGCCGCCCTCGAGCAATCAGAGGAAGCACCAGCAGCTTCGTCCATCTCGTCGTGGCCCTTGAGGCCTGATATCTGCCGCGAATCCAGCGGATGCGTGACCATGAAGTTGGGCCCGACTTGAGAAGAGTGCGAGTTCCTCGGTCCAGGCAGCCTCATGCGTAGCAACGTGGTGGGTGTAACCTGACCGCTCCAACCGAACTTCGACACATTCATCGGAATTGCGGCTCAGGTCTACTTGATATTGCAATAATAGTACGCTGTAGCGAACTCCATGAAGGTTGCAATTCTAGTCACACCCTCGTGCTCTGGCCATTGCTCATGTATGAGCTGAACTAGTATTGACTGCGGCCAGCGAACCCAACCCAGCGGCTAGAAGCCTTGCTTTTGCCCACGTAAAACACTGGTCCGCCGATGTCGTTGAGGTAGAATCCGCTAGTGGTAACCTCTCGCCAGTCTGAGCAATGTGTCTTGACCATTCGCTGCAACAACTGCACCTTGGAGCGGTAGCCGCTCGGGAATATCTCAGGATACAGTTTCTCTTCCTCTTCTTGCTCGTCCTCCTCCTCGCTGTCATCGTTTTCGTCGCTGTCGATGCCACCATTGTTGAAGCCAGGAGCCCGCTCGTCTTCGACTTGAGTCTCCAACTCATCGCATACGAGGTCCTCACCCTCGTACTCTTCACCCTCCAAGCCGTTCGCCGCATCGTGATCGCGTAGGCCGACCCACTTCTTGCTCGTGCGTTTCCCATCAGCATACTTCCAGCCGAGCAGAGGCAACCCGCAGTGGGCAAATAGCGGGTGATAGGGCAAGTCCGAATCCACCCGGGGGTTATACTCCTCGGGACAGATATTAGTGGGGTCGCGCAGTTCTTCAGGGTCGAGCACCGCGTCCGCTGGAATTGCGCTTAGCAGCACGGGGTCCACCATCGCTTGGCCGTCGCTTCGCGTGTCCAGTTGACCGTGCAGCGGTCCGAAGCGTTCAGTGACAAACACCAGGTCTGCGAATAGCGAGAGGGCGTCCTCGTGTTCGGGCCACGATGGCAGACTCGTGCTGGCACACAGAATCTCGCTGAGAAACTGATACTGGCTGGGTCGGAAGCGGACGTCGAGTGCACTCCAGCACCGGTACTCCTCGTCCAGGCGGTCGAACTCGAAATGACCCTCTGCCAGCTTGACGGGTTTCGGGTCGACCGTGAAGTCGAAGCACAGGAGCACGAACCCGCGCCAGAACGTCTGGTTCGCCGGACCGAAGTGTTCGGCCAGCTCTTTACACGTGAGGCGAAGGCGCAGCACGAGCTCCAACATGGCGCTGGCATTTCCTGTGAGCTGTGGGTCGTACTCCCACTCCGATGGCTGTGGACGGCTCCGAACGACCAGGAAGCGGAAGATGAGGTCCCAGGCCAGCGGGTTCAGCCATGGTAGCACCGTGCCATGCAGTGGCCGGTTGTTTTGATCCGGAAGCCCCTTGCATTGCATTGTGCAAACTGAATGTGCTTGTGAGGGTTGTTCGGCTGATGGCCAGCGAAGCAGGCTTGGGTCACGCATCAGAACTGAGATCTGTAGAAAAATGAGAAACTCAATATGATGCGCACTTATTATTCATGTATGGGGAGGTAGATGTAACGGGGTACTTGCAGGGTACGCCCGGTCACACAGATGTCACTGGGAGTGACATCCGGTCACTATTTATAGTGACCTCCTTTGGTCCGGACAAGGCAAGGCCAAAGTGTCCCAAGCTAGCCCGCCTAGCTTAAGGG
>JAADYJ010000047.1:0-49091 GCA_023338205.1 Halophytophthora polymorphica | reverse complement strand
GGAATTTCCGGAAATTCCAACCAGGCCCGTGTACTTGGGTTTTGTAAGCGCAGCCAATGCGCGAATTTAACGTAGGTTTTACGAGAACCAAGTGCTGAGATAAGCGCAGCAAACCGGTTCGTCCGGATTCGTCCTTTACAAAATCCAAGTTCACGGTAATGTCGTCGGAAATTCTGGAATCACGAGATATAGCCGCGTACCATATCCGTAATTTGCGAAACCTACTGTCTGTTGAGGGAAGGTCGTGCTTTGGAGTCCGCAGAAATACGTAAATCTACCGTGTTTGGATTATGATTTTGTATTTCCATGTGGTCATGTTTGGGAGACCAGCATCTTGGTCAAAAGGCCATGACGTGCGGCTAAAAGTTTGTATTTTACCGCACGTCATGCAGCGCGCGATGTGATTGGCTGATCTCCTGAACTGTCGCATGTCCCTCCTCATTGGCTGAGACGCCTTGGGTTTCAGCTAATGGGGAGTTTCCTTTGGAGCGTTTCCGCTTCGAGCGTTAGACACACTGGGTTCATGCTACTCGCTATTAGTGACCATCCGCATGCAGGATAGTGACCTGGCAACCGGTCGCTGAAGCGAGGAGTGACTATGCCGGTCAACAGGTTGAAACCTTCTAAACTTTAGTGTTTCCGGTATGCGCTACAATGCATGAATGGTAGCGCATACCGAAACTATTAAAGTTGGGGAGGTTGTTCACGGTGGCCAACAAAGCATGATTTGTTGCGCATACCGGAAATAATAAACTTTAGAAGTTATTGTGTTGGACCCTCCAATATGCCGTACGGTAGGTTCATCCATATGCTGTACGGAAGGTGTCACCCCAGGTTCTCAACGGGTTTTCCCATTGACGAGCTGCGGTGCGCTGCTGGCAATGGACGGAGGCGCTCTGCGTGCGCTTGGCGTCGACGGCGGCCCGCAGTGGCCCACAGGCGAGGACGAAGCGACAACGAAGGCCCATATGGAGATGTCTGTGCTTGCGGCAGCGGAAGCCCCCACGCCGATATTGCAGCAAGAGGCGGAGGACGACCAGCTGATGGACAGCGGGCGCAACTGGAGCCCCGAGGTGCTGCTGGAGCTGGTGAAGATTTGGCGCCGCGAGCACTGCGCGCACCCGGAGCTGAGCCGCGCGCAGCGCATGCAGGCGGTGTACGACGCCTTCCAGCAGACGGTGGACTGCTCGCACCGCTCGCGCAAGGCCGTGGACGACAAGCTCTACTCCATGAAGCAGATGTACCAGTTCATCGTCAAGATGAACAGCCACTTCCGCGAAGGCGGCGCTGGTACACGGAAAACGTCGCCCTCGGGGCTGCGCTCGTGGTTCGAGCTCACCAAAGAGGAGCGTCGCAGCGTGCGGTCGCTACACCGCGTGCGGATCCCCAACATCTCGCGCGAGGTCTTTGACGTCTTCGACAGCGCCTTGGGTCCCGACCCCACCGCCTCGCAGTTCACCGACGAGAAAAGCGGCAGTCTGGTCGAGCCTAATGCTACCACCACTATTGCTGTGGGCGCTGCGTCGACCGTTGCTTCCGAAAACGGTAGCAATGGCCACGCACAGAGCGCTGCGTTGTCTACAACGGCGACAGCACCGACACCGATGCCAACGTCCGCGCCGAGCGATGACCCGCCCGAGATAGTGGACATCAAGCGCAACTGGAGCTACGAGGTGACGTGTCAGCTGGCCAAGGTCTGGAACAGCGTGCATCGCGAGCACTCTGAGCTGCGCGGCGCCACGCTGAGTCTGCACGTGTACAAGGCCTTCATGGCGGCCGTGGGCGGCTCCAGTCGCTCGCGCAAGGCTGTGGACGACAAGATGCACTCCATGAAAGAAATGTACCGCTTCATCAAGGCATACGAGACCTCGCGGCTCGCGGGCGAACCCAAGATCCCCTGGTACGACCTCACCAAGCCCGAGCGACGTGCTGTCCGCGCGGAGAACAAGATCCGCGTGCCCAACCTCGCTCCTTTCGTGTACAACGAAATCGACATGCTCATGACGCGCATGAACCAAGATACCAGCGCTGGTCCCGGTGCTGATGCCGCTGGCGACGCTCCCCCGTCTGTGGCTGCAGCTCCTGCCGCAGAGCAAGAGCGCGCGGTTTCCCTGCGTCAAGGAAGCGCAGCCTCTTCAGCAGAGACCACTATGACGTCGTCAGCCTCAACGACGCAGAGCAGCAACGGCAATGGCAGTCTAAAGACTGGAGAGAACGGTACGAGACAGACCACGGACGTGGTTCTGGTAGAAAGCAGAGCTACAGCAAGCCTCGCGCTTCCGGTTCCTGCGGAGCAGCAGGCCAATGGCGGGCTGCGTCGAGCTCGGGAGCCTAGTGACGCGAGTGCGTCCGCTCCAATCTCGCAGACGTCGGAGCCGAGCGAGCCCAAGCGGCAGCGCACAGCCGCAGCGCAGGATGGAGCCTCGGCGCCTGCAGCGACGCCCCCACTGGTGGACGCCCACACGGCGCGCGCGTTCATGGAGCAGATGCAGCTGGTGCTGGCGCAGGACCGCGAGGAGAGACGGCAGCAGCACACCGAGCAGATGGCGGCGCTGCGCGAGATCGCGGAGCTGCTCCGACACAAGAGGTGAAGCGGCGAACTGTAGTACATGTAATAGGCCCAGGCTTGTGCCGGTCTCAAGTAGAGAAGATTTGACGTTTCACGCCGCACTGTGTCCGGAGTAAACTGTTCTCTCGTCAAGTCGTTCCAGAGCGGGCTCTGTTTCTAGAGGCGTAGTATCCAGTGCCATGGGGCGGTTTGGCCTGGACGCAGTTTTCTGTGAACAGGCGCCGAAGGGGGACGCTTGCCCGACGTCACAAGTGAGAAGGTGAAGAAGCAGCAGTCGCGATGGTGGAGGAGGACGGCGTCGTGGGTGGGCGGCTCGTGGGCGAGACGGACGTGCTGGCCGCCATCACGAGCGAGTTCCTGGACGAGCACGCGCCCAAGAAGGACACGGCGGCGGCCACGGTGTGTCTCGGGCGCGTGCTCATGACCACGTACCGCTTCCAGTTCGTGCCGGACGAGCACGAGTACGACCGCGTGCGGCGTCACCTGCTGGAGCGCAGCGAGGACGAGATCGCCAGCTTCTTCGTGCTGCCGCTGGGCAGCATCGCCTCGGTGCGCAAGAAGAACTCGGTCGTGGAGCTCTTCACCAAGGACATGCGCCACCTGTCCTTCCGCTTCGACGTCGTGGAGATTACCAAGATCTTCTCCGTGCTCACCACCTACGTCTTCCCGGACAAAATAGAGTATTTATTCGCCTTCTACCACCGGTAAGCGTGTCCGAGGCCGGCCACCGCGTGGCTATTGTCTGTCAGGAGGGACTCATCGTGCTGTTTCTGCTGCTGTAGACTGCCGGAGAACGTGCTGGAAGAGGAACCGCTGCTGCCGTGCGTGCTGGACTGGGACGTCTACGACGAGCAAGCCGAGTGGGAGCGCCAGGGCGTCTTTGAGAATGGCAGGTGGCGGGTCTCGAACATCAACGAGGGCTTCCGCGCCATCGAGACGTACCCGGAGCTGCTGGTGGTGCCCTCGAGCGTGCAAGACGAGGTGCTACTCGACGCCATGCAGTTCCGCTCGCTCGGCCGCATCCCGGTGCTGTGCTGGCTGAATTCTGCCAACGGAGCCACGCTCTCGCGCTCGAGCCAGCCCAAAGTGGGCATGTCCAAGTCCACGTCGCCTGCGGACCAGAGCCTCGTGTCGGGTATCGCGTCGTCCAGTCTACTGCGGGACGAACTGCACATCATTGACTGTCGGCCCATGACCAACGCGCTGGTAAGAGATATGGCTGGCTCATTATGCCATGCGCCCGGCATTGCTGCATTCGCAAGTACTTAGCGCTGGATGGTGCGGCTGTTTGTGTTGGCTGCGGTGTGTATTAGGCCAACCGCGCCAAGGGCTACGGCGTGGAGAGCTCGGTAAACTACAAAAACTGCCGCGTGTCGTTCATGGACATCCCGAACATCCACTCGATGCGAGACAGTATGAAGAAGCTGCGCAATCTGTGCGGATCCCCGTCCTGCGATAACCTGCGGTGGCTGGGCAGCGTGGAGGACACCAAGTGGCTGGTCTACATCCGCCAGTTGCTCAAGACCGGGCTGCACGTAGCTGCGCTGCTGCGTGCAGGTGAGTCCGTGCTGCTGCACTGCAGTCATGGCTGGGACCGCACCAGTCAGATCGTGTCGCTCGCACAGCTCTTCGTGGACCCGTACTTCCGCACGTGGAGGGGCTTCCAAGTGCTCATCGAGAAGGAATGGCTCTCGTTCGGCCATCCGTTCCAGCTGCGGCACTCACACGGTGAGAAGGCAGACACGCAGGAGTCGCCGATCTTCATCCAGTTCCTGGACTGCGTCTCGCAGCTCGTGCGGATCTTCCCGAGCTACTTCGAGTTCAACGAGAGTTTGCTGTTGCTGCTGGCCGAGGCGCTGCACTCGTGCCGCTTCGGGACGTTCCTCTTCGACTGCAAGAAGCATCGGCGCGAGGCGAACCTGGAGAACCGCACGGCGTCTGTTTGGACGTGGGTCAACGGCTTCCGGCCGCAGCTCACAGAGCAGTTTTTCGAGCCCAAGCAGCAATTGAACCCGCCACTAGCAGGCCTCCTGAAGCGCGTGGCGCTCTGGGACGCCATGTTCATGCGCTGGTCCGGCCAGCCGCTGGTGCTGGAGCCGGCGGTGACCACCAACTTCTTCCCGGACAACTCGCAGCGCACGCCAACGTGGCAGATGCCTCAAGGTGCAGTGAACGCGCTCAACGCGGCACTCACGCTCAAATATCGCGAGGCGCAATTGATCCAGGAGCTCAAGGAGCGTGTAGCGGCTCTAGAGAGGAAGGCGAGGTCGCGACGGGGCTCAAGGCACTAGGAGCACAGCGTAGTGTCGGAAGGGTGTCACCCCTACAGGTGATGGGCGGCATCGCGACTGATTCGATGTGAAATGGAAGCGCCATTATCAGATTTTGCTGGTCCGACTTGGCTTTTTCCCTATCCTGTATGCTCTCCCTGTCATTCACCGAGTTCGTCTGCAGGGCATGCCTTGTATTCCTCGTTTTGCCGCGTCAGACGTAAGCACGATGAGACTCCAGCTCCTGCCAGTGGCGCTGCTAGCAACGATCGTGGGCGCTGCCACGAGTCTTGCATCTTCCGCTGTGCAGCAGGAAGACCGCCCTGCCGATCAGGTCCACTTGGGCGTCTACAGAGCTCTGCGCGAACAAGGACGCGTCAGTGTCATCGTGGCCATGAAAGAAGAGCGTCCAGAAGAGCTCATTCGGCCGCAGGAGCGACGGCTGCAGAGCACGCCCCGAGGCGTATGCGGCGGTGACGAGGATGTTGGTGCAACCCAGGACGAGCCCGACGCCGAGGATGGCAACAGTGGCACCCAGGCGACTCAAGTCCAGGCCATGGTGGGGCGGTTGGAGGAGTATTCGCTCAATCAGCATCGCGAAGTGCTGCAGCTGCTGGAGGTCAGCAATGCCACCTCATCGGGCAAATCGGCAAGTCTCTGGATCTCCAACGAGGTGTACATCCGCGACGCCACGCCCGAACTCATCGCCAACCTCTCACAGTTGCCGTCGGTAGGCTCTATCCGACAGGAGGCTGTGGCACAGCTCTCCATTCACAGCGTGTCGGTTCTTGGGGCCGTCAACGCGGTGACAAACTTGGTCGGCGAGTGGGGCGTCGAGGCAATCCGCGCGCTGGACGCTTGGGAGCTGGGGTACCAAGGCTCGAACGTCCGCGTGGCCAGCATCGACAGTGGGGTCCGAGCGACCCATTCCGCACTTGTCGATAACTTTCTCGGAGACTACGGCTGGTACGATCCTATCTCCAGTTCGACGGAGCCCTTTGACGCTTCGGGCCACGGGACGGGTGTCATGGGAGTACTGGCAGGTGCAAACGGCTACGGAGTTGCCCCGAAGGCACAGTGGATGACGTGTCGAGCCTGCGACGCTGCAGATGCATGCCGAGAAAGCGATTTACTCGAGTGTGCGCAGTTCTTGACCTGCCCCTTTGTTGTGAGCGAAGGCACCACCACGATGGACTGCTCCAAGAAACCCGACGTGATCAACAATTCGTGGAACACGGACCGCGGCACCACCGCCTTTGACAGCGTCATCGACGTGTGGATAAGTGCAGGCATTGTTCCCGTGTTCTCCAGTGGGAATTCGGGATCGGGGTGTGCGACAGTGAGTTCCCCTGCGGACGGGGACGCTGGGATTGCGGTCGGCGCGACGGACTACTTGGGCGCACTCTCGAGCTTCAGTGGCCGCGGCCCCGGTCTGGACGGCAAGGTCAAGCCCGATCTAGTTGCGCCGGGAGAGACTATCGTGTCCCCAGGCTCCAGCTCCGATGACAACCTTCAGCTTTACTCCGGGACGAGTATCGCGGCTCCGCACGTTTCGGGGGCGGTTGCACTACTGATCGAGGCATTCCCGGAGCTCACGATCGCGGGGATAAAGACATTGCTCCAGCAATCAGCCGAAGCTACTACCGCAGGTCTGCTGAGCACTACAGCGTCGACCTGTGACTCATCGGGGAACGTGTTGAAGACCGTCAGCATCCCGAACAACGCCTTCGGGTACGGTTTCGTGGACGTGCAGACGGCTATCGCGCTGCACCAAGCTGGAGAAACTTCCTCTGCTTCTACCCTCGCGCGTGCCGGCAGTACTGACACTGAGCTTGGCGTTGTGGTGAATGCCACCGCTACCAGCTCAAGCTCCGCTTCGAATGGCACCAACGACGTCAATGTTGGAGATCCGTAGACCCATTTGTAGCTCCGATGCTACACACGATATCCAAATACCAATTACACCGTGCTGTCGAGCTTTAGCTCCCATGTAGGCCGGACATTCTCCGGTACAGCACGTCCAACGGTGTCCAGCTTCAAATTTGACAAGCGAATCAATCGCTGATGGCAGATTTCCCCCACAACTTGAACATTGCCTTCTCTTGTGCAAGGTTGTGGCGTTCAGCCGCTAGGTGGTCCAAAAGATGCCACGGAACTTTGGCGGCTAACATGAGCTGTCGCTTTTTCTGTAAATGATCCATCAAGCGAACCGGGTTCTCCGCCACGCTTGTAGCTGCAGTGTCCACCTCTTCCAGTTCCGCGGGAATATTCCGCTGGCGCTGCCTTTCGATTCGGATGGCTGCTAAGCGCTTTTCGTGGAAGTGCTGTCGACGCTGGACCTCGTGAAAAGAACGCTCTACATCTTGGAACACGGGGTCGAATATCGCTTTCTTCTGCTCGATTTCAGACGTGGCTTCCACCAGAGCGATTTGATCGGTGAGCGCGTTGATGTGCTCTTTGGTCTCTCGCTCTTCTTCTTCGTCATTCCGCACCCGTTGGGCTACTGCCGAGTCTCGTTTTCGCTGCTCCCATTTGTCTCTGATCAAAGCCAGGATATCAGTGTTCCCAAGACAAAACACCTCCTTTTCTTTAGCTTCTTCTAGCACTTGCGGGGTCCAACACGTCCCTCGCCAGCGATTATCGCGTTTACCATTGGCTCGGTAAATTTGAATGGCCCACCGTCGCCGTGTTTCGGCGATATGCTGGCGTCTTTCAACAAGTTTAGCTTCGTGGCGGAACTGACAGTCTCGCTACATAAACCCGAGAAACATTCAATACCAAGCTCACAGGTTAGTCACATTCCTGAGAGGTGTAGAATAGAATAGTGGAGATTCTCACCTCCCAGTAGTCGAGGAACTCTTCATCGCGCCAGATTTCGAACTGAGACACAACGCAGGGTAAACCCGGTGTGAGTGTCCATTTCTACTCCCAGCATGCACTAGCACAAGCACCCCAGAGCCCGATCTGGCACCTACTTGTCGTCGCTTTTCCTCTAACTGATGAATGCGCCACTGAAACTGACGCAGTTCATCCTCCTTGGTTTTGAACCTCAAGCCCAAGTCAAACACTGCCTCCATCTTCAGTTTGGTGATCAATGCGCGCTGCTTTTTCATCTTTTCCTCCATCTCCTCGACCCAGCCATGCTCGATGGCACGCGGGGACACACGCATGCGCTGAGTTTGCATGTCAAGATAGACGCTTTCCATCTGGAGCAGAGCGAAAGCAAAAAGAGGTCAGTTACTTTCCACCGTGCCATTGTCCACTTCGTCGCAGTGTTGGCATACATCGTATATGTGCTCGTGCTTGCGGAAGTACTCCTCTTCCAGCTGGCAGACTCTGCACATACACGAATATGCAACGCGTGAATCCACCTTCCTGCAGAGTTGCGCACCTGAAGAAAAGAATGCACGCACTAAAACACGTACTGCTGAAGTAGCTGCAGCCGGTTGAGTCTTGCCTGAAACTTGTCACGTTGAGCCCGATGCCAGTCTTCTTCGGCCTCCATCATTGCCATAAGTTCCTGCCGGTTTTGTGTTTCTCGGTTGCGCAATAGCTCTTCAATCTCCATCCGCGTCTTCATTCCCCGAAACATTCGCTGGATCTGCATTGCGCCATGATGGCAGCGTGCCTCTCGCCTTCGTGTGTGCTTCCGCGTCAACGTACCCCGCACCAGGCGCTGTAGATTCGTCGCCTTTGCAGCTAGCCATAGCATGTCCGACTGCTTCCGTGACGAAAATCCACGCCAACATGACTGGATGTGTAGCGCAGCTATCTCTTGCTGTCGTTGGCCACATCGCCGTCTTGCGAAGTACATTCGAACGATGGACTGGATTTTGGCTGCATTCAGAAATTCCCAGCGTCGCCGTGTTACCAGCACTCGCCGTCGAATATAATAGCCGCGGAACAGCGCCTGCACGCGCGTCACACGGTGTGTTCGATTCGCGTGCCAGATACACATCCAGCGTCTTGTGAGGAACCCGCGGGCAATTCGCTGGAGTTGGACCACAGCCTTGACTTGCCGGAAGTAGAGCCGCCAGAACGCGCGGTGCAGGTGCTCGCGCCACCACCTTTGGATGCGACGCGCGCTCTGCCAGATTGCAGTGCAAACAACCATAGCATATTCAATGAGATGCGAATCCATGCATCGTGGACTTGAATCGGTGAACCAGGCATGGCCCACGGATCACAAAAAAAAAACTCACCCCGGCATAGCGTCGCTCGAGCGACAGCATATCGTTGATCACTCGTGGGCGAAGCTTTTTCCTGCAGCAAGAAGGAACAGCGCGATGAATAAGCTGTTGGAGCAGGGAGGCAAGTCAACGTGACAACCCCATCATACCTCTTCACGCGTTGGCGCAGCGTGATGTCGCCCATGAGCATCGACAGCCGACGGTTTTCCATGGCATAGATGCTGCCCTTCTTGCGGTTGTTGCTGTCGTTCTGCTTCGCCGCCTGGGCCAGCTCACGCTCCGCGCTTGGCAGCTGGCGTTGTCGCCGAAGCTCCGCCTTCTTTTGCCATTCGATCCGTTGTTCCTTGAGCTCCTGGTCCAATCGCGCGGCCTCGCTGTCCAGCTCGTACTTGTCCTGCGCGCGCTGCCTCCGCCGCTTGGCCAGCGTCTCTGCGCGCTGCTGCTCCTCACGAGCGACGTCCGTCTCGGCCGCACAGAGCCATGCTGACTCCACCGACACGATCGCATTGTTGAGCTTGTTACTCTTCATGCTGCCCGCTGCTTACGTACTGATCTTCGCTGCGTCTCTTCGAGTCCTCGACGTGGATCCGAGTGATGTGAAGCGCTGAGAATGGACCTCACTTCGAAAAGCTAATCAGCCCCGTTTCTTCGTTTTGAGCCCAAGGGCCGGAATTTTACTTGGATTCACTACCGGCGCGCCGGGAGTCTGTACCACGTGACGTCTCTGGGAATGCGCAGGTCCACAGCGCGAGACATTCGCGCAGTACAGTGAGGAGCTGCTGCAGAGCGGTCAGTTGGAACTGCTGCTACCGACGTCCAACTTGCAACATATCGTGGGTACGGGGCACGAGAGGTGGTTGCTGAACCCCAGCGCCAACTCACCGCTTGAACTGCAGATGCTGGAGTTTCTGGGCAAGTTGATGGGTGCGTTCATGCACAGCAAGGGGTTTCTGTCGCTGAACCTTGCAGCGCTTATCTGGAAGAAGCTCACAGGCGAACACGCAGGCTTGGTGGATCTAACGACCGTAGACGCCATGCTGGTGGACTCCATGGCGAAAGTGCGAGCCATCGATCATCTGGGGGTGGCCGATAAAAGGTTCGAAAATGTCGTCGTGGAGACCTTCACGACACTGGGTGCCGACAACCGCGTGCTAGAGCTCAAGCCAAATGGCGCGGAGATACCCGTGATCTTCACCACGCGGTGCAATATGCCGAACTGGTAGAGCACGCGCGGCTGCATGAGGGAAACGCGCAGGCGCGTGCTCTCTTGCGAGGAATAGCCAAGGTTGTACCTGTCAAGCTGCTGTCCTGCTTCTCAGGGCAAGAACTCGAGAGCATGGTCTGCGACTCACCTGAGGTGGATATGGAACTGCTCGCGCGCTGCACTAATACTCGGGATGCGCAGTGACCGACGCGCATGTGGTCTGGTTCTGGAGCGTGTTAGGTGTGCTCTCTCAAGAGGACCGCGGAGCTTTCTTGCGGTTCATCTGGGGCCGTTCGCGCCTGCCGCCCACGGTCGACGATTTCTCGCAGTGCTTCAAGCTGCTGCCTTTCAACCAGCCACAGAACACGCAACGCGGGTTGGATGCCTACCTTCCCGTGGCACACACCTGTTTCTTTTCGCTCGAGTTGCCCAGCTACTCCAGCGAAGACGTTCTCAAGGGCAAGCTACTCTACGCCATCTACAATTGCCAAACTATCGATGGCGACGGTGACAGCGTTGAGGCAAACTGACTCGGCTGTGAAGAGTAGAGAGTGATCAACAGTGCAGGGTCCACGCAAGCTGGCCTTCCTTTGCATAAATGCATTTGTTTTTGGTTTATGTGTCTGCCTTCTTTCTCCTTCCCAAGTCTTCCTTCCACCTCTCCAGACATTGCTAAGGCTCATTTTGCTGATAGCTGATAGCTCTCTGTCGTTGCGTTCAAGCGCCCAGCAAGCAGATTCACGGTGGTCCGCGATACTTTTCGCTTCTGGTAAAAACCACAGAGGCAGGTCAATACTTCAGATGTGAGCTCTGCTGGTCGTAAGTACGAGACGCACTCGATACTGACGTCGCCTTTCGAGCAGCCAAGGTCTCAAACCTCGTCTCCGAGCTGATCTTCCAGGCCTGATAGCTGTCGTGTGAGTTCTTCGCATTCCCGTTCCGCCTCCTTTACTTTGGCATCGACCGCGTCCTCGGCCAAGAGCATCCAGTGCGTCGCACCCTGCCCTAGCACTTCCGTGGCCTCGCTCAACGCGTTGTGCGAAATAGCAGCGAACTCCAGCGTGCGTCGTAGCCGGTCATTCTCGGCCAAGGCGTCCTGCAGACTCCTTCTACCGGCCGGTCGACACTCAAAAAGCTGCAGCGCCTTGGACGCCTCCGCCTCGACGGTAATGGTTTCGTCGTCAGCTCTGTACCACCACTGCCCGATCGTTGTGCCCAGAACCCTGTCCGCAAATGAGATGGCACTGGAGGCCGCCACTCCCAGAAGCGCAGAGCAGATTCGGACGCAGATCCGTGGTAGCGCCATCAAGCTGGAGCTAACGAGTGTTACGGACCCCCAGGCGCTGTCTTCATATCGCGAGACCCGCGAACGTCGTCGAGGAGAGAGCTTGGGCCCCGAAGCTGCTCGCCCGGTGAACGGCACTGAGCAAAGAAGCAGTGGGGCTTGTCGCTGGCGTGGATTGGAGCCGCGGCGCGTGGGCGACGGCGGCGAGTGGCGTCGTCTCGCGCGGTTCCGTCGTGGGCTCGGCCAGCTCGACTCCGCCCGCTCGGGGCGGAGCACGAGCTGCAGGGGCAGCATTCAGGATCAACGTCGACCTTCTTTCCACGTGTGGGAGCTGGGTCCGGGTCTTCTCTCTCCTTTGTCTGATTGTGGTGAACTCTCAGAGCAAAAGCGGATCAAGCGTGGATGCTTAAACGGCACACGGCAAGTTACTAAGGAAGGCATATGATAAGACTCCGAGGCAAAGATCAACTGTGACCGTGTGCAGCAGTACATTTCCTCCGAAACTGCGAGGCTTGCGCGTGGTCGACTGTATGTATCAACTGTATAGAACAAGGAATAAGGTCACGAAGGAGGCTCCGAGTGAGCTCCATGCGTTGGCAAGGGCCAGAGCTTTGCGTTTAGTGTTGATACAACGGCTAGGACGCAGCGGGGGGCTTTCGCCGATCCTTGCGGCCCTTGTCTCCCTGAAGCGTATGTCGTCAGTCACGATTGACAAGATTGCGAAGCGTCTCGTTCCCGACGGAGGCCCCAACGTACTGGTCGGTCTCGGGGTCGTCCTGGCGGTATGAAAGACTATGCATGCTGCCCGATCGGTGGATTAGAGCGTGCATTGGCAAGGCGAGCGACCGTGGTGAGAGTCCCGGAATTCCGAACTAGCCTCTTATGCTCTCAGTGCCACGTACCACTGGTTGTTGGACGGCTAACGGCGTCGGCCAAGCAGAGGTCGCGTCGACAAGACGCGCAGACACAGAGGACTAGCAGCGAGATGTGCATGGCGCAGGTGATCAACACCAACGACGCCCAGCTCACTGCTACGGAGACAAGCGCTGCACCAACACTCAATGTTCGGCGAACTTCTGGGATCGGGACATGAACGCAGCCATCAATATGCTGCTCCTCCTCAAGTTCGCGGTTGCTGGACTAGCTCAGCCAATTTCATTCCAGCGCGATACTACCACAGCGTGAGCAGCTCAAGCGTGGGTGCGCAGGATTTCCGATTGCGCCCACCCGTGGTCTCCACGGATGGATGATAGGGCGAGTCGCTCTCCAAGGCGATTCCCTAATCGGTTGACCCGTCGGCGTCGCCGAAATCATCGTCATAGTCCGTATCCTCCTCATATCCTCCTTCCCCGCTCGGTGGGGCCGCTATAACAGCTGTCGCCGCAGGCCTTTCCTCCGGTTTACGGGGTAGAGGAGCGCTCTCGGGCAACTCTACTGGGGCTATGGCACTGTCCGGTGGTCGCTCTCCCAGTCGCTTCATCCGCTCAATCCACACTGAGAGTTTCTCCAGCATTGCGTCACCGCTTGCAGGTGTGTCCGCATCTCCTGTTCCTGCACCAAGAGCACATTACCTTATGTCAGCAGTCATGCAAACCCCCAGTCAGCACTGTGTTGAGGCTCGTGTAGCGGGGTCTCTCACCCATAGCGAGTGCATACAGTTTGGTGAGGCCGATATCGGTATTGGACGCCCTGCGTCGGATGGGAGCCACGCCGTCACCTGTGGCCTTGCCCCCTGTCACCTCGAGCAGCGACTGATAACGTTCCAGCTGCTCTTGCAACTCGCTCAGCTCGTCCTCCTTGGAGTTCATGCGATCCGTGACCCACACTGCGTGTCCCGAGCAACAAAGACACCGACAGAGTAGAGAACATGTGAGCAGTGTGGCCATTGATCATCGTGGCGGGCGGGTGGACGCACAGAGTCTTACCGTAGCCATCGCGAATTCGCTCGATCTCCTGTTCCTTCTCGTTGTTCTCGGCGAAGAGCTGCTCCTCTTTCTGGCGCGCCGAGTCGCGCTCGTCCGTGACGACCTGCAGTTGCAGTTGCAGTTCCTCGTCGGCTTCCTCAAGCTCGCGCACGCGCTGTGTAGCGGCCTCCAGTTCCTGTTCTGCTGCGCGTGCCTTGTCTTCACGCTCCGCAAGTGTGACTTCCAGGCTTTGCACCTTGGCCTCCAGCTTCTCCAGTTCTGCCAGCCGCCGCAGCTCGTTCGTCTGCGCCTCCAGCAGCAACTTTTCCGTGTTCTGTGCGCTTTCAGTCGAGTCTCCGTGGTCTCCGCCAGCCCCAACGCTGTCCTCCGCGGTGCTCAAGGCTTGCATTTGAGTCTGCAAGTCTGCCTCAGCCGTCTCGGCGCGTTGGCGCCAAGTCTCAAGCTCCGCCGCCAGCGCGCTGCGCTGTGCCTCGAGCTCGCTGGTCGTCGCTTTGAGCATGGTCTCAGCTGCTAGAGCGCGGTCCAACGACTGTTTGACGTCGTCTCGCTCGTCGCGCAGAGACTGCAGCGCGGCCTCACTTTCAGACGATCGGGCCTTTCGCTTGGCATCTGCCTCGGCCTCCATCTCCACGAGTGCAGCTCGCGCTTGCTGGAGCAGCGTGTGCTGCTGCTGGCCGAACGCCTCCTGCTCCTGGCGCCGGAGTTCGGCAGCCTCCAGAGCACGCTTCTGTTCGTCCAGTTGCACGCGCGTGGTCATGAGCTCCCCGGAGAGCGCGTTGATCTCGGCCTGGCCCTCTTGCTGGCTCGCATCATCCTGTTTCTCCTTGTTGGCCAACTGTGCACGCAGGTTGGATGCCAAATCCTCCAGTTGCTGGCGTGTGTGCTGCGCCGCCTCCGCCGCGCGCTTGTGCTCACCAAGCTGCATCGTGAGTGTCTGAACCTGGTGCTCCTGCTCGCTCAGCTGGGACTGCAGCGCATCAGAGCGGCGCTTGAGTTCCTCCGCCTGCTCTGTTGCTTGCGTGAGTTGCTGTTGCAACGTCTGAGCCCGGATCTGCTCGCGATCTCCACGTTGCGTAGCAGCCTCAAGTTGCGTCGTGAGCTGCGTCTGCGCCTCCCGCAATTCGCGCGCATGGAGGTCCCCCGCAGCGTTCGCAGCGCGGAGCTTGGCCAACTCCTCCCCGAGACTCGCGAGCTGCGCGTGCTTCTCGCTCTCCGCCACTTTGGCGCGCTCGTAGCTGGCCTTGGCCTCCTCAAGTGCCAATGCGGCCGCCTGTCGGAGCTGCAGTAGCAACGCTCGAGCCTTCTCCCCCACCGCCTGCACGTTCAGCGCTAGTGCGTCGCTCTCCTGCGCCTCGCGACCAAAGACTTCGCACTGCAGGACTGCGCGCTGGTGCCACTTCAAGCACGTGAGTTGAAGGTATCGTCCAGCTCTAGCGCTACCGTTGTCGCTGACGTCCCCCAAGGCAATGGAAACTGTGCTCTGTGCATCGCAATTGGCGTCGAACTCACCCAGAGCATGCCAGTCTCCCGCGGCTCCTGTGAAGCTCGTAGCCACGCGTATCCGCGTCACCCAGCCGTCCTTGGGGGTCGAGTCCACCCTCGACTGTCCTCCTTCGTCCACCTCGGGTTCTGTCGCATTGTTCGGGCCTTCGTGCAGTTGCTGCTCTGCGCCAACGACCTCCTCGGTGCCTTGCTTGGACATGGCGGCGTGCTCCATAGCCGCGAGGGCGAAGTAGCCCAGAAATTTGAGCGTGTCCGTTGGTTCTTTGCCCGCCAGGATATTGGAGGCCGTGGCAGCGATCACCACTGGCGAGGATCCTTCCTGGGATGACTGGCGGCGATGGTACCAGGCCTGCACAAAGTCCACGAGAGCCGTGAGGTACGCCGCGCGCTCCGTCTTGCTCGTGAGCTGTGCGTAGTCAAGTTGTGCAGGTGAGAGCGTGTCGTGTGCAAAGCCCGTATTGCGCATGACGGCAGACAGCACGTCATGGAGGAAGCGCACGGGCGGCCGAGCAAAGAGTTTGGTGGGCACCACATCGGTGCGTAGCAACTCTGGCCAGGACATGACGTGTGCCAGCAGCTCGTATGTGGTCTCGTGCGTGCCTGAAACCTCCTCCAGCTTATACTTGCCGCGAGCAGCCTGCAGCTCTGCAGTCGGCAGGAGCACAAAGGATGAGGCTGATGGTCGGGCCGCTGGTGTCGCCACACGGCTGGCTGGAGCTGACCCTGGACTACCGTCGGGCTGCACCACGCCGCCGCGCACCAATACGGAGTCGAAGATGCGCGGGAGCTCAAAGTCCAGCACCAGCGTCGGTGTGGCATCCGTCCCGCTTGCCGTCCAGCTCTTCTCGCCATTGAGACGCGCCAGTTTGGCGTCCTGTGGTCGGGAGGACGCCGAGAAGCATTCGTCCGGCAGCATGCAGCTCTCCAGGCTGAGCGCAGTCGATTCTCCTTGTGCCACGTATTCAGCATGGGGATCACGGCTTGAATCCGCGGTGTTGCTGACCGTCTGCGTTTGTTGCCAAGCCTGTGAAACACTCAGCAGCACCTTCTTGGCCTCACTCCACCGCTCCTGACGCTGCGGGTTGTCTCCTGCTGTCGATAGAATCGCCTGCTGGTCGGCGTAGCTCACGAATTGGTTGGTGACGGCCGCCAGGTCCAGCACGCGGTGTCTGTCCGCCGCGATGGCAGCCACAAGTGCCGCTCGCTGGTTTCGCACCATGGTCAGCGTGATGGCCAACCCGCGCTCGCGCTCCTCAAGCACTTGCTGCTGCTCACGCACAGCCTGGATGGCAGCGGCGGTGGCAGCAGGTTTGCTCGACTGCAGAGCTAAGAGCTCGGCCTTGAGCTGAGAGCGACGCGCTTTGAGCCCCAGCAACTCGCGCGTCATGGCGTTGATGAGTGCGCTGCGGTCGTGCACGAGCTGCGTCTCGAGTGCCAGCAGCTTGTCCGTTTCGTCGCTGATGTTGTGCAATTTGCTACCCATTTGACTGGCCGTCATGTGCGCCGCCGCGGCCGCGGAGGAGTCTTCACGTCGTGCGGCTGGACGCACAGCCTTGGCGTCCTGTGTCGCGCCGCAGCGCTTGGCCCAGAGCTCCACGTCCTTGAGCAGCGAGTCGCGAAATACCTGGATGAGCGTGCGGAGATCCTTGGCCTCGGTCTCCATGGTCCGCATTCGCTGCGCTGTGTCCAGCCACTGGCCAGCTGACGAGACGGCTTCACCATTCGCGTTGGCGCCGGTGCTACAGCCGCCGTCTAGGTCCCGCAACGCACGCATCATGAGCTCCAAATCGCCCTTGTCCTGCAGCAAGCGCCACTTCTTGGTGCGCTCGTCTCGGATGCGCTGGTCGGCCAGAGCACGCTCGCGCGCCAGCTTCTTGCGCTCGAGCTCGTGCTGCTTAGAGAGCCGCGCCTTGTCCTCCCAGGTCTGCAGCCGCACGCGATCCATCTCATGAATCTGCTTCTCGTACTTGCGCACGATCTCGTCCTTCTCGCGCGGGTCGAGGCCGGGCGGCGCGGCCTCCATCTGCTCCGCCAGCCGCAGCTTGAGCGCCGCGATCTCGTCGTTGAGCTGCGAGATCTGCGAGTTGGCCTCGTTCTTCTTGGCGTTCACCTTGATGCTCTTGGCGCGGCTGGCGTACTTGAGCGTGCTGAGCGTCTCCGGGAAGTTGATGTTGGCAGGCGAGAGCGTGGCCAGCATGGAGCAGAGGCTGTTGCCGCCCAGAGACTCCTGCAGCACCCGCGTGAGCTTGGAGTTGCGGTACGGGATAAAGACCTTCTTGCCGGCGCGCGAAGCCTCCACGAGCGCGTTGATGACGTTGCCCAGCGCGCTGAGAGACTTGTTGATGTTGGCACCTTCGCGCAGCCGATCGCCCTGGGCGCCGGTAGATGCAGCGCGCTCCGAGCCGGCCAAGTCCACGAGGTTGATCTTGGCAAAGAGGCTCTTGCTCTCGTCCTGCTCGTCCTTCTGGTGGATCTTGATGGTGAAGATGGAGTGCGAGCGTGAGCTCTCGGCGTTCATCTGCGTGTAGCCCACTGTCCGTGCCTGGGCGCCCTGTGCCATGAGCTCCACCACCTCGGCCCGAGATGCCACGACGCGCTCCTGCAGGTCCTTGACGTAGATGCCCAGCACCGAGTGCTCCTTGATCTCCAGCCCACCCTTGTGCTTCTTGCCATTGCCGCTCGCGTCCAGCAGGTCGTAGATGATCTCGTTGTAGATCTCGAAGAAGGAGCACTCGACCAGGAAGCGCTTGTGCTCGTGTTCGCTCGTCTCGCGCGCCACCCGCTCAAAGATGGCGCGGTTCATGCGCGGGATGAGGCCCTCCAGTGGCTCACCGCCGCCCGAGATGCCCGTCATGCTGAAGGTCTTGCCGCTGCCCGTCTGGCCGTACGCAAAGATGGTGCCGTTGTAGCCTCCGAAGGCGCGGTCCAGCAGTGGCACGCCAATGTCGGCGAACACCTGCTCCTGGGCCGAGTCGCAGCCGTACACAAAGTCAAAGCCGAACTCGTGGCGCTCGCTCGGGTTCTCGAGGTTCGTGAGCACGGCGGAACCGTCCGGGCCGCACGTGAAGCAGGACGCGGCCTGCTCGCGCGTCTCGCGCTCGTTCATGGGCCGGCATCGCACGGCCACGCGGATGTTCTCCGCCTCTTTCTCCTCCGTCTTCATGGCTGCTTGGTGGTGGGCCTGTGTGTCGATGCGGAGCGCCAAGTGGCGGCTGTCGCCTTGGCAGCGGCCCTCGAAGGCCAAGAGGAGAAACTGATGCCGACGGTCGAGTGAACGTGAGCACGTCGAAACGCTGGATAATTATACGCATATGCCGGTGCCCTGTGGCGTGCGGAGACGGTCACAGAGCAGGAGATGGCGCTGCCTGGCCAAGCAGTCGATGCTGAGACCGGAGAAGTGCTTGAGCTGCGCTCGTGGCGCTCCAACGCGCGTGCTGAGCCGCCAGAGACGACTGCGAGTGCGTCAGAGACTGCTACAACCTCTCCATCGCCGATACGAGACGTTCGGGCGACGTTAAAGCGCAGGAAGCCACCGGAAGCCTCCACGGACGACGTCCAAGTGCACGCTGAGACGCAGACGCAGCGGCCGCTGGGTGGGAACGTGGCCTGGCAGCAGCAGCAGGTCGCCAAAGTGGAGGTGCGCCCGCTCTGTTTGTTGTAGCCACTGCGTGACGCGCTTGGTCGGCGATTAGCAGCTGGTGACTGACCGGTTTGCCATGCTCAGAACGCCGAGCTGCGCTTCCGTGCGTCACTCGCAGGAGTGCGGCGTGAGCTGCAGCGCTCGGAGCTGTCGACGGCCATGCGACGCCGTCTGGAGGCGGAGCTGCTGGAGAAGACCAAGCGCCAATACGCGCGCCAAGTGGAGGCGCTCGTGGTGCAGGAGATCGAGCGCGAGGTGGCGCGCGAAGTGGCTATGCGCGTGGAGCTGGCGGCGCGCGGCCGCGAGCGGCTGCAGCGGCGTCACGACTCGGAGCGCGCCTTCTACCGCCAGCAGCTGGAGCGCGTGCGCGCCGAGTGCGAGTTGGCGCTCACGGCCGCCGCGGCGCAGCGCAACCTGCTGCGCTGACGCCTGCGCCTCGTCTCGACGCTGTTGCTAGTGGCGGTGCACGAACGAGAGATGACCGTATGTAGCCATTTTGGGAAGGCCAGATGGCTACAGAAAGTATAGATCCATCTGATTCGCACGTGTCCTGAAGCTCAGCGGCTCTAGCCTTCGCAAGACGCGCGCTGTCCGATCCCGTGGCAACAACAGGGGGAAGACCACGGCACCTTGGTGTCCAGAGGCCTGCTAGCCTGCACTTCCAGCGTGAGAGAGGAGTATGTCGTCCGGATACGTCCGACCCCCTGCACATTTCGCCGGATAAGGCGCATCTCGCTCCTGGAAGATGCAGCAATGCGAAGTGGCAAGATCCCGCCGTCTCTTCGTGGAGGCAGGCGAAGCGGCTGGACGGGAGCGCTGCAGACCGGCATCGCGGCGCATTCCCAGCTTCGCGGTGTCCTGGCAAGCCTGCTTGTCACTCGCCGGCGTGAGATGGCCGGGAAGGAGCTGCAACCGCCGGATGACGCGCGCTACGGCACCTTCCATCGGCCCACGAAGGAGACTAAGGCCAAGCCCGCCACGCCGCAGCGCACCCGCTTCGACTCGGAAATGGAGCTGCAGCGCGAGTACCGCGGACTGGAACGCGTGCGTCTGGTGCTGGCCTTGGTGCTGGTCTTCACGCTCGTCGCCGTCTCGGTGCTGTCGGAACAGGAGCGCAACGAGGCGGACAGAGCCACGAGGCTGCGCGTCGCCACAGTAGCCAGCGCGTCGGTGGTGAGCGACCTCATGCGCTCTGTGCGCGTCCTGTACGGCCCCAACGCCAGCGACGTGCGTGCCGAGTTCTTCGCCGGCGCAGCCATGACGCCGACGCAACTGAAGGACGCAGCGGCCTGGGCCACCTTCAATGACAGCGAGCAGGCTCTCGGCTGGTCGCAGCTCTGCGTGCACGCCACTGCTGGGTCTCTCGAGCCACCAGAGGCGACTGGGACTGGAGACGACGGTGGACGACTCGAGCGCGCTATGTTCGCGGCGGGGTACGCGGAGGGCGCGCTCACACACAGACACATGGACGAGCACTACGGCCACCTGCTGCTCACGTTCTTCCCCATGAACGCAGTTGTCGCAGCGGAGCAATCGACACTGCACGAGCTACGGCGCTTTCTGCAGGACAATCTGGACTGGATGCGCGAGCAAACGCGCAGTGTCTCCGCGCGCACGCAGCAGCAGGGAGACGGAGACGCGCAGTACTGGGAGACTCTGCGCGCGGTACTCGCGCAGTTTGACGGGCTCGTGGCCGGGTATCAGGCCTTCTGTGAGCGCGAGACGCCGCTCTCGGCTCTTGACCTTTTGATGCTCAACGCCCAAGCGGATCTCCACGACCTCGTGCCTGCAATCCGTCGCAGACTCCAGCAGCAGCCCGCAGTCGACAGCGCAGAACTGGCGCAACATGTGAGCCCCGAGAGCTCCGTGCTGCTCCGCATCCTGCCCGACGCACAGGACCTTGTGTGGGGCCACGTCACCTCGCACTCGGGCTTCGTCGGCCGCGTGTCGAAGCGCTACGACCTGCCAACGCTTCACCGTGGCAGCGACAAGAAGCCGACGGAGCGGCGGCAGATGTCGCTGTCCAGTTCGCCGGGGCTGCTGTCGTCGCCAGACGCCTCGTACCTCACGAGCGCGGGGCTGAGCGT
Organism: Halophytophthora polymorphica; assembly: GCA_023338205.1. NCBI lineage: Eukaryota > Oomycota > Peronosporomycetes > Peronosporales > Peronosporaceae > Halophytophthora > Halophytophthora polymorphica. Next base: position 28,418 of record JAADYJ010000047.1, on the reverse strand, counting down.
GCTGGAGACTGCGCATGACGCGCAGGACTCGACGCTCCTTGAGCTAGTGACACCGCACAGCGTCTTGAGCTGGCTGCGCGTCTCAGTGGCCAATGCACTGGCCGTGGACGGCACATCCTGGTCCGAGGCCTTCGCCAAGCACGACAGCGGCACACACATCGGCCAGTGGACGCTGGTGGACACGCACCAGTTCGTCCCGGGCCGCGGCTTCGCGTCTGGTGGGCTGCTGGTACTGGATCAACGCCTGGGCCTCGTGCACGTGGAAGACGTGTCCGCTATGACTAATGCGCAGGGCTACTGGGCGTCCCACAGCGTCAACAGCGAATGTGTGCGCATGTTCCGTCGGGACGCGGCGCGTATGGCGTCCTACGAGGCGCTGCAGAGCCTCCTGCGCAGCGACGACCCGCAGGTGGAAGCACTCGGCGGTGCCGTGGACGTCAAGGTCACTTCGCTCTCTCGCGCGCAGCGGCTCGAGTGGGATGTGGCCATTGGCGTGGAGCATGTAGGCCAGAGGCAGCGCACAGACTTGCACGTCGAGCACGTGGCGCCCCAGAGCAGCGCAGCGCACCCAAAGATGCGGACGCGGGCGTGAGGAAGATATAGCAGTGAGTTATGAAAGCGTCACTGCATCCACGCACAAGCAGGGGGGCGGCCGTTTTTCTTCGCTCAGCCGCCAGGCACGCGGACTTTCCTGGACATCCACAGTGCTGGTCTGTGTGGAAGGCGGAGGTGACGGGGTGCAATGCATGCCTATTTATGCGCAATACCTTCTTCACGGTGGAGCAGCCGGCGGTGGCTGCTGCTTCGCTGCTAGGCGCGCCTTGGTCCGCATGACGGCTGCATGACGACAGCAGTACCCGCGCCGGCGCGCCAAGCTCAGACAGCCCCACTGGACGCACTGGCCACCGCCATGCGTCTTGCAGAGCCCCTTGGAGATGGCGGCCTTGGTGCAGCTGGCGGCCTGGCACCGCGCGCCGCCGCCGTGGCGCTTGCAGAGTCCGCGCGACTGCTCGGCGTTTTGGCAGCCTTCCTGCGCGCACTGCCTGCGACCGCCGTGGCTCCAGCAGACGCCGTCGCGACGCACGAGGTTCGCGCAATCCGGGACCTGGCAGCGCTTGGGCATGCGCTCCGGCGCCTTTGGCTGTGGAGGCGGCGCCACGGCCCCGGGCGAGGCTCCTGGTGCGCGGTGCTTCGCCATTTTCGGCGACTCCCCGGTCGAGCGCCAAAATCTTGGCACGGCTCGAGCCTATGAGGCGCCGCATTCCCTCTAACATCAAGTTTTGCAGTATCATCGTAATCCTTGTGATCTTAGCGTCCAGCTGGGGTTTGACCCTATTCTAACTGTAATTGCTTGCAATATAGAAGCTACACTGCTCTGAAAAAGCTGCATAATTAGGTTTTGGCACAGACGGGTATCGCAATAAACTGGAGCAAACGCGAATGTTCTGGAATGCGCGTCGGCGATCTTTTTGGTTGGGTTTTGCGCCGGTGGCAGTGAGGAATTGCAGCTCCAAGACGCACAAGTACAGCAAGCAGGTAAGCGCGGAAGGCTTGGATGCGGCCCGGGCACGGTGTGCGCGCTTCTCTGCGCTGGCAATGGCGGGGCGGACCTGGCGCCAGTGCGTGCGGCGGTGCTGACGGTGGCTGTGGCTGCGCTGCGCGGCCCCGATTGCTCGCAGGAGACGAATAGACAGCGAGATGGCCGAGGCGGAAGCGAAGAACGTGGTGGACCTGTCGGGCGACGGCGGCGTGCTCAAAGAGACGTACCAGGCAGGATCGGGCGAGTGCCCGCCCGCGGGCGACGAGATCCGAGGTAAGGCAGCGCGTTGAGCTCATTGGCCGTGCAGGAGTGTGGGGATTCTGCAAGGTGTGCTGACTCGCGTGGCTGTTGCATTGGGATTCGTGCAGCGCACTACACGGGCACGCTGCTGGACGGCTCCAAGTTTGACAGCTCGCGTGACCGCGACTCGGAGTTCAAGGTACGCGTTGGCTGCAGTAGCGCCGCGGAACTCTGCGTCGCGCTGGAGTGCAGTGGAGGATACTCACTCGTGGTGGTGGGTGGTGCGTGTGCATGTAGTTCGTGCTGGGCAAGGGCAACGTCATCAAGGCGTGGGACCTGGCCTTCGCGTCCATGAAAGTCGGCGAGGTACGTCATGCAGCTGCACTGGCGATCTGCGCTACGGAGTGGCTTCGTTCAGCTTCCGCAGCGGCCAATGCAGCCTTGCGGGCTCGATAGAAGCAGGGGGTGATACTGACGCGGTTTATGCATCTCCGTGTGCGTTTGCTCCCGTAGAAAGCGATGCTGACGTGTAAGCCCGAGTACGCGTACGGCGCGAGCGGCAGCCCGCCCAAGATCCCGGCGAACGCGACGCTCAAGTTCGACGTGGAGCTGCTGGGCTTCAGTCCGAAGGCCAAAGAGATGTGGGAGATGGATGCGGAGGAGAAGATGGCCGCGTGCTCGAAGCTCAAGGCGGAGGGCACGGAGAAGTTCAAGGCTAAGCAGTTCGATGAGGCCGCGGCCAAGTACACGGAAGCGGCGTCGTACATGGAGGACATGTACGACGTGGCAGACGACGACAAGAAGAAGATGAAGGAGCTGCAGACCACGTGCTTCCTGAACGCGGCCATGAGCTTCCTGAAGGTGCAGGACTATACTGAGGCCGTGTCAGTCGCCACCAAGGCGCTGAACAACGACCCCACGAACGTCAAGGCGCTGTATCGTCGCGGCGTGGGCCGCATGAACATGAACGACCTGGACCGCGCCAAGGAGGACCTGCTGGCGGCGGGCAAGCTGGACCCGCACAACCGGGAGGTGCGTCGCGAGCTGGAGGCGCTCAAGAAGAAGATGAAGGCGGCGCTCCAGAAGGAGAAGGCCGTGTTCGGCGGGCTCTTCAACAAGGTGTCCATGTACGACGACAAGTCGGCCGTGGAGGGCGAGATTGAGCTGGACCCGAACAACCCGAAGGTGTTCTTCGACCTGCAGATCGGCGAGGAGCCCGCGGGCAAGGTGGTGATGCAGCTCTACAAGGACGTGTGCCCGAAGACGGCGGAGAACTTCCGCGCGCTGTGCACGGGCGAGAAGGGCAACTGCTCGACGGGCCAGCCGCTGCACTACAAGGGCAGCTCATTCCACCGCGTGATCAAGAGCTTCATGATCCAGGGCGGCGACTTTACGCGCGGCGACGGCACGGGCGGCGAGAGCATCTACGGCGAGAAGTTCGCGGACGAGAACTTCCGCCTGCAGCACACGGAGCCCGGGCTGCTGTCCATGGCCAACGCCGGCCCGGGCACCAACGGCTCGCAATTCTTCATCACGACGGTGGCGACGCCGCACCTGGACGGCAAGCACGTTGTCTTCGGCAAGGTCGTGGAGGGCTTCGACGTGGTCAAGAAGGTGGAGGCGCTGGACACGGACCAGGGCGACAAGCCCACGCAGCCCGTCACCATCGTGGACTGCGGCATGTTCGAGGACGCGCAGTGAGGTGGGCGTTGTGCGGGCGCAAGCTGCGCTCGTAGGGGAAGTGCGTCAACCACCACGCATGAGGAGATTGCTGGCTGACCTGCAACCACTCCGCCAAGTCCGAAATGTAGCCATTTGTCTTTAGTGACACGTCCTTGTGTAGGGGGTTGGGCTGTGTGGCTGCGCTCACGCCGGCACGTTCCCTCGCGCGACTGCCCTGTCACAACCGCCGCACCTTTTTGTCCGGCCGTTTCAGCCACTCAGGCGGCGCGCTATTTCCGTCCTGCGCTGTGATTCGCGGAAAGGTCGGTGTCCGCAGTCCCATTGGCGCAAAAGCACCGTGCTCCGGTTGATTGGCCACCCATTTTCGAGGCCGCGGCGCCCCTTGGCGCCAGGCCACCAGTAGATTTTGGACGGTCGGCCACCACCGAACGCCACTAGCGCCCCAAGCCTCCGCGTCGTCGCTGCTTCTCGCCGTCGCTGCTTCCCCAAGGCGCGAGTGCGTGAGCGAGCGCTACAAGAGCAAGTCGAGGTACTGGAGCCGGTCGCCGCGAGCGAGGAGGCGCAATGGACGCGGCCACGGACCAGACGATCCTGCGCTACGAGGTGCAGGAGGTGGCCTTCGGCTTCTACAGCGATGGCGAGATCCGCGACCTGAGCGTCAAGCAGCTCACGAGCCGCATGAGCTTCGACGCGCTGAACAACCCCGTGATGGGCGGGCTGTACGACCCGGCGCTCGGGCCCGTGGACTTCAACATGATCTGCCCCACGTGCCACCAGACGCAGAAGGAGTGTCCGGGCCACCTGGGCCACATTGAGCTGCCCGTGCCCGTGTACAACCCCGTGCTGTTCGGCCACATGCTCACGCTGCTCAAGCGCAAGTGCTTCACCTGCCACAAGTTCCGCGTGGCCAGCGCGCGCTCGCGCGTCGTGCGCGTCAAGCTGCTGCTGCTGGACAACGGCTTCTCCGAGGAGGCCGCACAGCTGGGCGAGCTGCTCGAGCAGCGCAACGGCGTCGAGGACGAGCCGCCGCAGCGCACCTTCCAGCGCCAGCAGGCCATCCTGGACGAGTACGAGCGCCTGGCGCTCTCGGCCAGCGGCAAGACGCGTCAGCCGCTCGCGCCGCTGCCGCGCCGCGACGAGGTGGAGCGCGCCAAACTGGCGGCCGAGTTCTTCAAGGCCACGAAGAACAAGTGCGAGAACTGCGGCGCCATCTCCCCGGCGCTGCGTCAGGACGCCAACGCCAAGATCTTCCTCAAGGGCCTGAGCGCGCGCTCGCGCAAGGTGAACCGCGCCAAGAACCTCACGGTCACGTCGGCCCTCGACACGCTGCACGGGAATGTGTCGGACGGTGGCGACGCGCGCATGGACAGCGACGGAGACGACTCCGAGTCGGAGCTCGAGGACGAGGACGACGCCGCGGACAAGTACGCCTTGACGGAGGACTCCTCGTCGCGCAGCAAGTTCCTCCCGCCGCTGGAGGTGCAGTCGCAGCTGCAGCTCATGTGGCGGCACGAAGACGGGCTCATGGAGCTGCTCTTTGGCGACCGCAACGTGGCCAGCGGGCGTGCGCCGGGCCGCAAGGCCGAGGGCTGGCGCAAGTTCTTCCTCAACGTGATCCCCGTGGCGCCGTCGCGCTTCCGGCCGCCCGTCTTCATGGGCGACAAGCAGTTCGAGCACGCGCAGAACTCGTACCTGTCCAAGATCATGGCGCTGAGCGAGAGCATCGTGCAGAGCGACTACTACGCGCGTCGACCGCGCGGCGAGCTCGAGGACACGGAGGCCGAGGAGGAGCAGGCCAAGCAGGAGCAGCAGGTGAACCTCGCGCGCAAGCTGGCGCTCTGGACGGAGCTGCAGAGCAACGTGAACCTGCTCGTGGACAGCAGCAAGGCCAAGCCCGGCACGGACGCGGCGCAGGGCATCAAGCAGGTGATCGAGAAGAAGGAGGGCCTCTTCCGCAAGCACATGATGGGCAAGCGCGTCAACTACGCGGCGCGGTCCGTCATCTCACCCGACCCGTACATCAGTACGAGCCAGATCGGCGTGCCGCTGCGCTTCGCCAAGACGCTCACGTACGCGCAGCCCGTGACGCCGTGGAACGTGGAGGAGATGCGGCAGCTCGTGGTGAACGGCCCGGACGTGCACCCGGGCGCGAACTTTGTGGAGAGCGAAGGCGGCCGCCTCATTGACCTGAGCAAGCGGTCGCCGCACCAGCGCGAGGCCATCAGCAAGACGCTGCTGACGCGCTCGGCCAGCGCGCAGGGCTCGAGCAAGAACCGCGTGAAGCGCGTGTGGCGCCACCTCAAGACGGGCGACGTGGTGCTCATGAACCGGCAACCGACGCTGCACAAGCCCAGCATGATGGCCCACGTGGCGCGCGTGCTCACGAACCCGGCCATGCAGACCATCCGCATGCACTACGCCAACTGCAACACGTTCAACGCCGACTTTGACGGCGACGAGATGAACATGCACTTCCCGCAGAACGAGCTGGCGCGCGCCGAGGCCTACAACATCGCGGCCAACGACCACCAGTACATTGTGCCCACGGACGGCTCGCCGCTGCGCGGGCTCATCCAGGACCACGTCGACTCGGGCGTCAAGCTCACGCAGCGCGACACTTTCCTCACCAAGGACATGTACATGCAGCTGCTCTACAACGCCTGGGCCAGCATGGAGGGCTTCGCCAGCGCCGACAAGATGCACATGGAGACGGTGCCGCCGGCCATCCTCAAGCCCGAGCCGCTCTGGACGGGCAAGCAGGCCATCACGTCCGTGCTCAAGATGCTCACCAAGGGCCTGCCGCCGCTCAACCTGGACAGCAAGTCCAAGATCAAGGGAGACCTCTACGGCGTCGAGAACAAGGAGCACATTGTCATCTTTCGCGATGGCGAGCTGCTGCAGGGCGTGCTGGACAAGGCGCAGTTCGGCGCCAGCATGTACGGCTTTGTGCACGGCTGCTACGAGGTCTACGGCGCGCGGGTGGCCGCGGACCTGCTGTCGGCGCTGGGCCGCCTGTTCACGTGCTACCTGCAGTTCGCGGGCCACACGTGCGCGCTGGAGGACCTGACGCTCAACAAGCCCGCGGAGAAGCGTCGGCGCAAGCTCGTGGAGGAGTCGGTGTTCCAAGGCGAGGAGGCCTACGCCGAGTTCGCCGGGCTCACGGACCTGCTGGAGAAGAAGCACGCGTCCGAAAAGCCCGGCAAGAAGCGCCGCATGAACGACGAGGAGCGCGCCGCCATCCAGGAGCGCATGCGCGTTCTGTTGTCCGGGCCGGACGCGTCCGAGAACGCCAAGGCGCTGGACGCGCACATGATGGGCACGGTGCACGGCTCCAACAGCGACATTATCAAGACGTGTCTGCCGTCGGGCCAGGCCAAGGCCTTCCCTAAGAACAACTTTTCGCTCATGGTGCTAACAGGCGCCAAGGGCTCCATGGTGAACCACTCGCAGATCTCGTGTGGCCTGGGCCAGCAGGCGCTCGAAGGCCGACGCGTGCCCATTCTCTGCAGTGGCCGCTCGCTGCCGTCCTTCGAGCCGTTCGACCCGGCCCCGCGTGCCGGCGGCTACATTACGGACCGCTTCCTCACGGGCCTGCGGCCGCAGGAGTACTACCACCACTGCATGGCCGGCCGCGAAGGCCTCGTGGACACGGCCGTCAAGACGAGTCGCAGTGGCTACCTGCAGCGCTGTCTGATGAAGCACCTGGAGGACCTGCAGGTGGGCTACGACCACACGGTGCGCAGCTGCGACGGCAACGTGGTGCAGTTCCTCTACGGCGAGGACGGCATCGACCCGGTGCAAAGCGCGCTGCTCTCGGGCAAGGACGCGCAGTTCAACTTCCAGGCCATGAACCACCGCAGCATCTCGCACAAGTACGGCATCAACGCCAAGTTCTTCGAGAAGACCAAGCTGGACATCATGAAGCCCATCAAGCTGCACGAGCAGGTGCGCGAGGCCAAGGCCGGTGACTTTGCCAGCACGTCCTCGGTGCTCAAGGAGGGCGTGCAGGTCATGTGCCGGCGCCTCAAGGCGGGCGAGACCAAGTGGAAGCGCGGCAACATCGAGCTGGGCTTCCACTTCGCCACGATCGTGGCGCTCGCGGAGGAGAACGAAGACGGACGCGAGTGCAAGTACGACATCCAGTACGCCGACACGGGCCTCAAGGCCTTTGGCGTGCCGCGCACGGCCAAGTTCAAGGCCAGCAAGCCCACGAACGCCACGCGCGCCATGTCTGGCCGCGTGGAGCTCATCAAGGTGGCCATGGAGAGCCCGGTGATGCAGAGCCTGCCGCTGAACCAGCACGTGGGGCTCGTGGCCGAGAGCATCCAGGACAAGCTGCGCAGCTACAACGCGCGCAACCCGGGCGGATGTCTCGAGGTGTCCAAGAAGCGCAAGGGCAAGAAGAGCAAGAAGAGCAAGCACGCGGCCAAGCAGGGCGACGACGACGTGGACCGCGACGTGATGCAGAGCAAGCACGTGGTGGGGCCCGACGCCTTCCAACTGCTCGTGTGGGTCAACTACCTGCGCAGCATGTGCGCGCCGGGAGAGAACGTGGGCGTGCTGGCGGCGCAGAGTATCGGCGAGCCGTCCACGCAGATGACGCTCAACACGTTCCACCTGGCGGGCCACGGTGCCGCCAACGTGACGCTGGGCATCCCGCGTCTGCGCGAGATCATCATGACGGCCAGCGCCAAGATGTCGACGCCCATGATGACCATCCCGCTGCGCGCCGGCGTGGACTCTTCTCGCGCGCAGGAGGTGGAGCAGCGGCTGAACCAGGTGGCGCTCTCGGAGCTCATCAGTAGCACGGGCGGCGTGCGCGTCAAGGACGAGTTCCACAAGAGCGAGAACGGCATCCTCTGGGTGCGCGACTACACCATCCGCCTCACCTTCTTCGAGCTCCAGAAGATCAAGCGCGCCTTTGGACTCGGCGCGGACGACGTGTTCAACGCCGTGGGCAAGGGCTTCGTGGGCAAGCTGCTCACGCTCATCTCGCGCGAGATGAAGAAGAGCGGCGTGAACGTCTCGGCCGTGGCGGAGACGAACAACCTGCGCGGCGCGGCGAGCAGCTCGAGCAGCAGGAAGAAGAGCAAGGCCGAGGACGACGAGGACGACGACGAGGAGCAGGGCACGCTCCGCTTCGGCAGCCGCGGCGAGATGCAGGGCTACGGCGAGATGGACGAGGAGGACAAGCAGATCCAGGAGGCGCAGGCCAAGGACGACTTGGACAGCGACTCGGAGGACGAGGCCTCGGGCGCCAACAAGACGAGCGGCGACTCGAGCAGCTCGGACGAGCAGGACGCGGGAGAGAGACCCGGCTCGAGTGGCACGAAGCAGAAGCAGCAGAAGAAGAAGACGTTCGCGACGGCGAGCGGCGAGCTGGAGTCGCTGGACGTGCCCAACAGCGTGCGCAAGAACAACTACTTTGTGTTCTGCGGGCGCAACGAGGCGGAGAACTACGTGGAGCTGCGGCTGCGCTTCCCGACGCACTCCAAGACGCTGCTGATGGTGCCGCTCGTGGAGAAGGTGGCCAAGCAGGTGCTCGTGCAGTACTGCCCGGGCATCTCGCGCTGCTACCTGATCAACCAGCGGCTGGGCGACGCGCAGGACGAGACGCCCTGCGTGCAAACGGAGGGACTCAACTTCCAGGAGATCTGGGGCTTCGACGACATCCTGGACGTGAACCAGCTGGCCACGAACGACATCTACCAGGTGCTGCAGACCTACGGCGTCGAGGCGGCGCGGGCGTCCATCTCCAAACAGATCATGGAGGTCTTTGGCGTCTACGGCATCAGCGTGGACCCGCGCCATCTGAGTCTGCTGGCCGACTACATGACGGGCCAGGGCGGCTACATGCCGCTCAACCGCATCGGCATGGCCAACAAGGGCTCGTCCTTCCAGCAGATCACCTTCGAGACGTCCATGAAGTTCCTCTCGGAGGCGGCGCTCTCGGGCCTCTCGGACAAGCTGCAGAGCTCGTCGGCGCGGCTCGTGCTGGGTCAGCCGCCACGCGTGGGCACGGGCAGCTTCTCGCTCATGCAGCCCATCGCAATATAGACGGACGGCCTCAGGCCTGGAGGTGGCAGGCAGTGCGGCAGTGCGACAACAGGAGCTCTGTGGTAGGAAGGGCAGGCAGGCGGGGAAGACGGTGCGAGCAAGGCCAGGTGCTCGAGCGTGCGGGTTGCCACGCGCATTTTCATTTAGAGTTCGTAGATATACACACGCACACCTTCCTGGACGCACTTGGTGCTCTACTACCGCTCGTCTCCAGCTCTAGTTGGTGGCCTCGGCGGCTCTGGGCTGCGTGGGGGACGGCGGTGATTGCATGCTGAACTTGCGCTGCAGCGTCTTGGGCTGGCCGCTGGAGGAGGCCGAGCGCTGCACGTTGAGGCTCAGACGGCGTGGCATGGCCGGCTTGGGCGGCGACGCCGACGCCGACGCCGACGGCGTCACGGCGGCAGGCACGGCCACAAAGCATGGCATGCCGGGTCGGTCGCCAAAGTAGTTCCTGTGCAGTCAAGACGCCAGCAGCAGTAGGGGGTCGTGAGTCTCAGCAGTTGGCGCCGATGTCCCAGTGCACGGAGGCCACGGCGCGAGCACGTACTCGTAGTTGTCCTTCTTCCAGAGCTTCTCGAACTGGATGAGGAAGTGCTTGGTGACCTGCAAGGTGCGTCGTGCCACGACCAGCAGTGTAGACAGCCACATGGCCACAAGAGAGCGCGTCAGCACTCGCGTCGGGATTACCGGGCGTACACTGCGGAGAAGCACGTGCACGAACGTCGACGCGGTCTGTCTTGAGGACGTCCGTGATCTTGAGCGCGCGAGGAGACGAGGACGCCGACGCGAGCCACATAAGCTGGAAGAGGCCTCTGCACCGCGCAGAGCAGCACGGGCACATGCACAAGAGGCTCAGCACGCTTCTACTCCCCTGGAGCTCGAGATGGAGGCTTGGTGCACCCAAACGCGCTTCGTACTTGAGGTTGCGCTCGGCTGGGAGCGCTTCGTCCACGCAAGCCTTGCGTGAGAGCCGCACGAGCATCTCGCAGAAGCTGTCGTAGCTGAGCACGCGGTGGTACTCGGTCACGGGCGCCTTGGGCAGGCTGTCGATGTAGATGGTGGCGAACTCGGTGGTGGTGAGGACGCCCAGAGCGATGATGCCGTACTGGCGCCCGAAGGCCACGCACTCGGCGTAGCCCAAGTGCGGCGGGCTCAGCAACGCCATCTTGGGGTCCATCTTCTCCTGCTTGGCCAGTGTCTGTGCCGCGTAGTGCGCGAATATCTACAGACGGCCAGCGGGTCGCAACTCGTGAGCTTGCGAGGCAGAAGATCGACAGGTTGACGCACAGATCGAGGCAGTCGAGGCAGGTCTGACCTTGGCGAGCGGGTCCTCGAAACTCGTCAGCACTTTTCTGCAGTCCTGGAGCTCCTCGGCGACTGCCACGCGCACTCTACAGTGTGCACGGGGCGTTCCAAGGGCAGTAAGGAATGGGACACCAGCGTCTAACAAACGGGAGCCTTGCTTTCTCCGCCACCAGCCTGCACGTACCTGGGCTTCTGCTGCTTCTCAAGGCAGGTGCGCACGAGCGAGTCGTAAGCTCGACTCGGGTCCCGGTCTCCTGACTGCATGCACAAGTTAGCACCACCCGGAGCAGTCCAAGTGTTCACCGCCAAGCAGCTCGCAGGTCCTTCAAAGACAGAGAGACGGCGAGCAACGCACCATTTTGGCAAAGTGCAGCAGCAGATCGAGGAAGGCCGTGAAGTCGAGCTTCTTGCCGCTGTCGCGGGTGCTCGGGCGCGTCTTGAGGAAGGACTCGCACACGATGGAGACCTCCTTTTCGATCATCTTGGCCTCCTCCGTGTCGTTGCCGTCGATGATGCCGCAGTCCTGCAGCAGCTTGACCACGTTGGCGATGCGGATGCGCGTCGGGTCCTCGCTCGAGAGCTGCAACGCGTAGGCCGTGAAGATCTCCCAGAGCCGCTCTTGCTGCGACCGCTTGCGCGCCGCCACGAGGCTGGCGTCGAAGGGCGAGTCGTAGCGCTGTCGGCTCAGCTCCTTGGCCGTCGGGGACGAGGCTGCAGACCTGCTGCCACGCCGGCCGCTGCGCTCCTGCCGAGGCTTGGCCGCAGCGGGCTCGGCCATCTTGTCGGTCGGCCAACAGTGAGGGCCCTGCGGCTGGTAGAGAGCGACCCCAAGGGCGCAGCGAGCACGGAAAAGCCGAGGATCGGGCCGTGAATGACCGGCAACGTGGAAACTAACGCGCTCAGACGCGGGCTGCGCTCGTGGGGGGGGCGTGGCATTGGCAGGCAGGCGGTCGGCCACGCGGTTCTTATGCGGCGTTATCTTTGCGCCAGCGGCGACCGGGCAGTCGTCTGGGCGTCCGGGAAGTCGTCTGGGCGTCCGGTGTACCCATTTGCACTCCTCAGATGGGTACACCCGAGTCCCGACTCTCGGATCCTCGTGTAAGGAGGGCGGTTCCCTATTTTCGGCCGTCGAACACGTTTCTGTGTCTGCCACCCTAACTCGGGTGGCGTTCTTGTTGGTGTGGCGCATGTCTACCACACTAATTCCGTCGCCGACGGACCTGAAATTGGGTGGCAGACGCGCGGGCCAGGATCCGAAAGGCGGCAAAGCCAAGGAAGGCGAAAGCGAAGCGCAGGATGGAGGCGCGCGCTGCTGCTGTGGGCGCCAGCGAGGCCGGCGCGGGCGAGCAGCTGATGGCCGAGTCCGTGGCGCTGGGGAAGTACGAGGGCGAGTCGGCGCAGCTGACGGGTGCGCGGCGAAAGCGCAGCGAGGACGTGGGCGGCGGCCAGGAGGCGGCCCCCAAGGAGGAGCCGAGCAAGGCGCGGCGCGCGGGCAAGCCGTCGCGGCGCCACCATTGGCAGCCCAAGTACGAGATGGAGTTCGGGCTGGAGGTGCTGGAGCGCGACGCCGTGTCGGGCGACGTGCTGCTGGCGCTCTGCGGGCTGTGCAAGGCCTTCGGGCGCGAGGGCAAGTACGAGCAGCTGGTGCAGGCGGACGCCGAGGCGGGCCACGAGACCAAGAAGCGCCGCCGCCGTTCCACTACCACCTGCAAGTTCTTCCGCGCCTTCCGCGTGGACAACATCCGCAGCCACTTGCAGGGCGCGCACCCGCGGCGCTGGGCCGAGTACGAGATGCTGCCCAAGCAGGAGGCCGTGCGCACGCGCTTCCTCGAGGTGCCGGTGGAGGTACAAGCCGAGGTGCAAGGCGAGGTGCCCTACGACCACATGGCCATGGTGGACGACGTGCTGGCCGGCTCCTCGCTGCACGCTGATCCCCACATGTCCTACACGCAGACGCCGTCGCAGTCGCTCTCGCACGTCTCGGCCATGAGCGACACGCAGCACCAGGCGGCCGTCACGGCGGCGACGCAGGTGCCTCACACTGGCACAACGGGGCTCAGCGGCGGTGCTGGTAGCCAGACGGTAGTGCAGGCGCCCGCGACGCTGCAGACGTACAGCAGCAAGCCCAGCTCCACTGCCGCGTGGGAAGAACTGGCAGCCACCGAGGCTCGAGGCAATCGCGGAGCGTTTGGAGGTGCCTCTACCGCCGCTTCCTCGGCCTCGGGCTCGCGTGGAACCTTCGACTACGAGAAGCACTTGACGGAGCAGTTGGCGCTCGACCGCGAGCGACTCGAGTTCGAGAAGGCGCGCTTCAAGAAGGAGGTGGAGCTGCGGGAGCGCGAGTTGGCGCTGCGCGAGAAGCACATGGCGCAGGACGTGGCGCTGCAGGACAAGCTGCGTGAGGCCAACCGAGAGAACGCGCAGCTGGAGAGCGCCAAGTTCTACCGTCTGGCGGAGGTGCTGCGGGAGTCCATCGCGTCAGTGCAGACGACGTCGGATGGGGCGTCAGTGGTCTGAGGGCGGCCCACGTCCGATGGAGCGCAGTCGTCGGCGCTGTGCTCGTCTCGCGCGACTCTGTTTTTATTTTCCCATGTGGCAGCTGGGGCTCGCAATCCTGTGAATACGAGGCTCTACCTGGTGCAAAGCGCTAGCGGCGAGAGAAGGGCATGGCGGTGGCTGTCTGCTGCACTCACGGCGTCGCGACGTTCCCCTGCGCGTCCACCGCGACGGTTTCTACCGTGCGCTTGTCGCTGCTGCCCTGCGTGGTCCTCTTGGTCTTCTTGATCTTCTTGGTCTTCTTGGAGGACGTGCGCTTCTTCTCGACGACTTCAGCCTTTGTGTCGTCCTGCGCGGGTTTCTCTTTGCTAATGGAATGCTTCGCTCTGGGCTTCGAGTTCGTCAGTGTCGCTCCTTGGCCCGTCGACTCCGTCGGCTGCTTCGGGTTCTCGTCAGCCTGCGCGTCCGTCGTTCTGCTAGGCGTGTTTCGCGTCTCTGTCCGACTGCTGCGCTCGGCTTGTGCTCGCTCGTGGTCCTTCGCGTTCTCCATCGCACTCGCCGGCAGCTCAGACTTCTCCAGGCCCAACGCGGCTTCTTCAAGCAGCCTTTTCTTTCGTGCTACTTGCTCCTGCAGCGCCTTCACCGCCTTGAGCTTCTCTTGCTCGCGCTTGACCACGTTCAGAACCAACTGCTCGTCTCGGCTCCGTCGTGCAACTTCGTTTCTCTCGCTCTCCTCCGCGGCGCTCGAGTCTGTAGCCCAGTGTTGGCTCAGCCACGACTCTGGCCGCTCTCCCTGCTTATCCTCAGGGTTGATCGGCTCCTTCTTGGAAGTTCGCGCCGTGTGCTCTTCGATGGCGACCGTCTCTCCATGCGACTTACCACTTGCGCCTTCTTCTTCGTCGTCGTCAGTGATAGAGTCGACCGAGTCTTCCTTGGACTTGCCAACAGCAAGTTCCGTGTCTTCTCCCATGACAGCGACGACGACTGGTTCCTCGTCCTTGATCACAGCAACGACTGGTGCATCTTCCTCATCCACAACAACCGCTGGTTCTCCTTCCTCGGGAGCAGCGACGGCCGGGACGCCTTGGTCGGTCACAGCGATGGCTACTTCTTCTTCGTAGATGCCGAGCTCTTCCTCTTTGACAACAGCGAGGACTGCTGCTTCGTCGTCGACAACAGGGACAACGGCTTCTTCGTAGTCGGCAAGTTCGTCATCATCGGCCGCGGCGATGACTGTCTCTACTTCGTCGGAAACAGCGATGACTGGTTCTTCGTCGTCGACTATGATAACTAGTGGTTCATCTTCGTCGGTATCCACAACAGTTTGGTCTTCTAGCATCTTGGTGACGGAGACTTGCTGCTGGTCTTCCTGGATGACGGAACCGGTCAGGTCTTCTCCATCGATAACTGATGCTGTTGGTTCTTCTTCAACAACGACAGACTCGACCAGCTCTTCGTGAAGCTTGGGGATCGAGACGTCCACCGCTTTTCCCTCAGGGACATTGTCGACCGGCTTTTCTTCGTCGACAGCAACAACTACCGGCGCACCGTCTTCATCCATGGAAACCAGAGACTCTTCTTCATCGTCAGCAATGACCACAGCTTCCTCCTCCTCCTCCTCACCAGTGGCAGTCGCCACTTCGTTTTCGTTGGAACCAGAAGCGGTCAGTTCTTCGTCTTCAACAAGAGAAGCAGTCGATTCTCCTTCATCGTCAGTAGACGCAACTGGTTCTTTCTCCTGAAGCTTGACTGACGATAACTCCAGTTCTTCGGTATGTTTGTCTGCCGCGGCTTCCGGTTTGTCTCCCGAGGAAGCAGAAGTGCTGCCGTGTTCTTGTAGCTTGGCACTCGAGTCCTCCGCACTTTCATCCCCGTCCTCGACAACCACAACGACGAGTTCTTCGTGCAGTTCAGGCTCCGACACGTTCAGTTCCTCGAGCACCTCGGGGATCGCGGCAACCAACTCCCGTTCCAGCTCAGTCGTAGACGCAACACGCTCTTCTTTCCGCGTGCGTGTCGTGACGGCGGATACCTTCACCTCGGCCGCCTCAACGACGCCCAGTCTTCCCCGCTTGACTCCATTGTTTGCCGGCTTTTCCTCCATCTCGACGGTGCTATCCGCCACTTTCACCGGCCGCGACGCTGTCTTGGACCACCCAGGGATACTCTGCTTGTCCTTCACACGGATCCGCACGTTCTCCGAGCACCAGTACTCCTGAAGCTTGAGCGGGTTGGGCGGGTCCCGGTAGCACGGGATGAAGTGGTCCAACGCCCGGAAGGTCACGGACACGACGCCAGCCTCAAAGGTGGCCGGGTACTGCTTCTCGCACGAGTCCACGTCGGTCGTCGTGGCGCAGCCCCAGTAGGCCACCCAGGCCACGCTACCTCCAGGTTTGAGGTTCTTGCCTTCCAGTGCCACCAGCAGCTCTTCGTCCACCATGGCGAAGCTCGGGTCCACGCGGAGGATCTCGGGCGCCGGGAAGGTGGCGTCGTAGAGCCGCGTCGGCAAGTCCACCACGAAGAGCACGGCCATGAGCGCCATGACGTAGCGAGCCCATCGGCGGTGGGCGTGCAACACCAGCCAGGCGTTGAGTAGCAGCAGCACACCGTCAATACCCAGAGGCATACAGAGCTCCTGGGCTACTGAGCGCTCCCATTGCAGCAACGCCGAGTTGCACGTGCCGGCCGAGCGCTGGATGTCATGCACACGCGTGTCCACGTTGATCCGCGTGTTGCTCATGTTGAAGAGGTCCGGGAGCTCGCGGCAGATGGTCCAGTACACGAGCGTCAGGCCTGCAGCAATCGCCAGCACGTTCCCAGCCGCATAGGCGAGCAGTTCGCCCAGCGAGCGACACCCCAGCGGCCAGAAACTGCATGCGCGCACACACAAGAGCCCTAGCGAGTCAGGAGAAGGGCTTGCTTCCCAGCAAGACAGCGCAACCCAGACGAGACCACGTACCCAGGGCCTTTATGCCGCAAGCACGGGTACGAGACGAGCAGCAGCGGCGACAACGCGATGAGCAGCAGCGACCAGAGCGTGGAGCGCAGCAAGCCAGGCGTCTGGGCGTTCCAGCGCAGCTCCACGTCCGTGTCATCCTCGTCCTAGCAATGCAAACACGAGGCACAGATCCCGTTACGTCACGCTTCCTGGCCACGCAATGCCGCTGCGAGCGCCGCCTTCCTGCCGCCTGCGCTTCGGTCCACGACGTACCTCGCTGTCCGGGTGCTCCTGCACGTACTGGTCCAGGTACTCGACCCACGTGGGCCGGCGCTTGAGATTCTCCAGCCGCTCTTCGATGTAGTCGGGCGAGTGCACGTCCAGATGCGGCAGACTGCGCTCCGGCGTCGAGTAGCCGCTGGCAAAGCCGTCCCCGCCGCCACCGCCGCCGCTGGCACCCACGGAGTCGTCAGTGCTGGCGTCTCGAGCGCCGCTGACGGGGCTCGTGGCCTCCGCCTCGGGCTCGTCCGGCGCGCGCAGCCGCATGCGCATCATGGCTCCTTCTCCTGCGGTCGCTCGGGCGGGTCGCGCTTTCTCGATTGGGGCCGTGACATCACTGCGCAGCGGCGCAGGCCAAGATCTGTCGGAACGCATATTCACAGCAAGCGAAGCGTATTGATTGCGTCTATAAATGCGAAATCGTATTGAATAGCGCACTGTGAGACCTGATCACCGACTCGCAGCCCTCTCTTGGCGGCGCATGACGAGTCGAGACCACGCAACTTCGCGAAGCAGAGGCAGACGAGATGGAGCGCGGCGGCGAGCAGCCCACGATGGCGCAGATCGCCTCGTACCGCGTGTTCAAGTTCGTGGACGAGTCGCGCGAGAGCTGCTGGAAGCGCTCGGTCGTGGCCTGCGGCGCGGGCGCCGCCATGGGTGTCGGGCTGGGCACTTTCCTGGGCACCTTCGAAGGCGCGCACGGCGAGCTCGTGGGCAAGAACATGCGCGAGCAGGTACGCGCGTGGAGCTGAGGCTTCTCCTTGCACCCCGTCGCGCCGCTGACTCTGGCTCTGTCGTGTGGCGATGGCGCGCGGCGGTTCTGGCTGACGTCGTAGCTCTACAACGGCTTCAGCAAGTCCATCAAGGCCACGTACGTGCGCAGCGTCTACTTCTCCAAGGCACGTCTACAGCGCAGTCGTGCGCGTTGGCCTGGCCTGCGCTACTCTATCTTGTCTGCACTGTGGCTCTGGCTGTGTGTGGTCGCGCGCGGGGAGCTGACGCATAGCGCTGGTTGCTCTGCTGGCGGGTGAAACGTGCAGGAGTTCGCCATGGTGGGCTGCATCTTCGCTGGAGTGGAGTGCATGATCGAGCGCGAGCGCGCCGCCAGCGACATCTTCAACCCCATCCTGGCTGGCGGCGTCTCGGGTGCCGCTCTGGGCGCCTGGGCGGCGCGCAAATCCGCCCCAAAGCGTGCGTTTCCGCTTGAGTTTGCTGCTTCCCGCGGCCGTGGTCGGCCTTGTGGCGTGCTGCGGGAGAACTCACACTTGCGGATTGTGTGCGTCGGTCTGTGCGTCTGCAGTGCTGCTGAAGAACACGGCCAAGGGAGCGGCCAGTTTTGCCGTCATGGCCGTCGTCTTCGAGAAAGGCATGGAGTATTTCACCGAGAGGTCCTCCGACTAGAAGCACGGAAACCGAGAGCACGGTCCGAGACCTCCCATTCACGTCCGTACTCGCCAATAGATGCATCTGTATCTGCTCCGCGCCGTCCTGGGCAACCGCAGGCTCTGGACATCGAGAAGCCGCGAGCGACGCTTGGCTGGTCGACGATCCGCTTACTCCTCCACAGCGTTGACTTGAGGGCGCCTTCCATCGTGGTGTTTTCCCTCTTCCAAGGTAGACTGCACGGACACGCGAGTTTCTACTTGCTGAGCTGTGCATGCGATGCTAGACCTCTGGTGTGCGCTACAACCTCGTGTTGTGCTTGTGGCTGTGGCTAGACCTGAGCAGATGTACGTGGGCGAATACAAGGACCGACTTCGAGACGGCCAGGGCTCGTACACGTTCCCGAATGGCGAGCTCTTCCGCTACGCTGGCACTTGGAGCAAGGGTGAGATGCACGGCCAGGGAGTGTTCTCCATGGACGGCGGTATGAGCTACGAGGGCGAGTTCCGTCACGGGGAGATCGAAGGTATCGGGCTCAAGCGCTGGCCGGACGGCTCCAGCTACAGCGGCCACTTCCAGCAGGGCGAAATGCACGGCGAAGGGGTCTATCTGTCCACCAAAGGTGAGCGCTACGAGGGTCACTGGGAGAACAACCAGCGCTGCGGCCTCGGAGAACTCGTGCTAGCCAGCAAGGACGTGTACCGGGGTGAGTTTGCAGCCCACAAGCCCCACGGCCGCGGCAAGATGGTCTACGCCGTCGCGGGCCACGTGTACGACGGCGAGTGGGTCGCAGGACAGCGGGACGGCATTGGGATCCTCACGGATACGCTCGGCAATCGGCTCTACGAGGGCGTCTGGAGGGCCGACAAACGGCACGGCGACGGGTCTGGCGTGCTCTCCGCGGTCAATTGTGTGGCTCAAGCCAGCGACGTGGTGGCCGGTGTGGTGTCTTACGATGGCACTTGGCTAGATGACGAGCCTGCAGGTTTGCTACGTCTCCGCGTTGAGCTTGTGTTGCTGCGGTGGGTCATGTGGGTCTCACGCACGTGTTGGCTGCGTTGTACGCTACTTCCATGCAGAGCCAACCACCCGGATTGCGCTGATGACAAGGAACGAGAGGCCCGCGTCGGCTCCAGCGAACGAGAACCAAGAAGACGAGGAAGCGGACGAACTATTGCAGCTGCCAGTCGAGCTGGTGGTGCGGAAGGCGCTCCAACTCCCGCTCCTGGTTGCAGTCTGCATGCACGAATCGGGGGGAGACGATGGCGCGACGAGGAGCTCGGTGCGGGTACGAGGCGAGCACGGTCGGCTCTTTCGTCTGCGCATCTTTGAAGGACGAATCCCAGCACCAAGCCCAGAGACGGAAAGCAGTTCAGCGAGCGATTGCAAGGGGGAGGACGCTACTACTCGTCCGTCGCCGTGGCAGTTCGTGTCCACGCGGGCATGCTCCACGTCTCGCTCGAGTCTGTCTCGCGGCGCTGTAAGCGGGCGACAGTCCCGTCAGAGTCGAGCTACCACTCCCGCTCGAGAACACGCGACCAGAACCGAGCATGGCGATGCGGAGCGGCCCCAAAGCCGCCAAGCAGACGCTGGAGAAGAGAGTGAGAGACAACTTACGGAGACCGAGCTGGAGGCGGCGGCGCTGGAAGAGCAATTCGCCAAGGAAAAGCGTCTGGACACTGTGACCGTGGCCGCCACGGCCGGCGTCGCCGTGTTTGGTGACTTGGCGCTCCCGCTCACAACGCTGGTGGGCGACTACCACCTCGTCTGTGAGAGTCTGGCCTCAGACGCGCTGCCGCCGGTGGTTGTGGCGCTGTCTGTCGTCGACTAGGACATCGAGCGCCTTAACTTGATACACGACGCAACGCAAGGTGCATTCGCCTGGTATGAACATGAGAAGAGTTTCAACTGCTTCGCCCTGCGAGAGCTACATTTCCTTGTAGACAAAGGGCATCTCCTCCTTGTGCGTCTCGCCGTCGGGTACTTCCTCTACCGAGTCCTCGCTCACGCGTGTCATTGGCGTGCAGCGGAACGTCACGACTTGGCGCGGCTCGGCCGCTGCTGGTTCCTCCACCGGTGTCGGAGCCGGCTCCGTGATCGGCACGACGCGAGGTGAGCTTTTGCCCAGCGGACTCTTCTTGGCCAGCTTGGACCGCGGCGACTTCGTTGGAGACGCTAACGGCACCACTTTAGCCTCCGTTGGGGGCAGCTCTCTGGGTGTGCACCCTCCTGCCGGGTTGTACTTCATCGCTACCACGATCATGCCTTTCTGGAGCCCACAAGCGCATGAGGACAGAGGTAGACGTAAGAACGGTCAAGCGGTACGAGCAGTGGCTGCAAGGTTCAAGACGTACTTACCGCAGAGACTCGGAAAGTGGCGATGGCCTTGGACTTGTCCGAGCTGTTCTCATCTCTGTCTTCCTTCTGCTGCGACTTGGGTGGCGACAGTCCGGGCTGCGCTTTCGTGACGATCTCCAACTGCCCCGAGACGTCCTCAATTTCGATGGAGAAGGGGGACGAGGTCTTGTTTTGCAGGAACACGTTGGTAGGAGGCGCTGGGATATCGCTCTGCGGACACGAAGAAATGGCGAAGCAGCACAACCACGTCAGCCACCGTCGCTATGCACAACTAGTCGAGGAATCGGAGAGTGAAGCCTTCAGGGACGCACTACGGACGGCTTCTTGAACACGAACTCCTCGGGACTGATGAGAATGGGACCCGGGATCTTCGGAGCCGGCTCCACAGACATCGGCGCGGGTTCCGTCGACAAATCCTCTATGTCTTCGTAATCGTCGTCGAAGTCGAGCGGGTCGAGGCCGCGCTGCGTTGCCCGCGGTGAGCGCCGCCCGCTCTCCACTTCGGGCGCGTTGAGCGCGAACTTGGTGTTGAACCAGTCCGGCAGTTCGCCTTTGGCCTTCTTGAAGATGAGGATCTCGGCCGCCTCCTTGGCGAAGCGGTCGAACTGCTTGGCCACCTCTGTCCAGGCCGTAGGCTCCAGGTCCACGGGCAGGTTGAGGACCTACGCGTCGTTCGCACGGCCAAACAAAAGCACGAGTCAGCCTGCTGCTCCGTTATACACCTTTATGCAGGGAGGGGGACAATGGGAGACGTACCCGCCAGTCCACTTTCTCGGACGAGTGGATGTCGTGGCTGAAGGGGAAGCCCACGTAGACCTTGACGACCTTGTGGTAGACGTTCTGGAACTCGTGACAGTAGTCGAGCACGAGTTCGCTCAGCGACGCGAACTTGAGCTCCTTGTTCATGAGCTTGTCACAGCGACTGAGTCCGAGTGCGCCCCACTTGTGGCTCTGGTGGCGCACGGCCAAGATGATGTGGCGGTGCGTGGACGAGCCCGTCATGGACTTGAAGCTCACGGGGAAGCGCTCGAGATCGGGCATGTCCGCCGTGAGGTAGGCCGCCAGAAAGACGGCCTCGAGACACTGGATGGGCAGGCCCTCCTTGAGGATGTCCTTGGCCGTGTTGACGATGCTCTTGAAGCTGCGGTTCTTGTTCACATCGAAGTAGAGCGTACCCGTATAATTGTACTCGAGCGAGTTGATGAGGTGCTGGAAGGCGTGCAGCCGCGTCGTGGTCTTGGTCTTGGCGGTGAACACCGGCATCTTGGGCTCTGGCGGCTGCAACGCCGGCGACAAGAACAACCCGCCCGTACGTACACGCGCTTCAAAACCCAGTCCCAGATCACCAGCAGCACAGGAAGGAAGGAGGTGGCGTGGCGTGGCGTCGTACCTCTGGGATGGCCGTCATGGCCTTCACCTTCTCCCAGGCTTCATGCAGCTCTTCGTTGGAGATCGCCGACATCTTGGACGGGACCTCGGCTCGGCCTCCAGCGAACGACGAGCGCGACACCAACGAAGACTGACGGGCTCAGCCCTCCGCACCGAGGACGCGTAAGACTGACGACGACTCTGCATGGCTAAAATTAATGGGAACAGAGCACCAGGTAAGAAGAAGAAAGATAACCGCTTCCATGCAGACACGGCGAGCAGAGACGACAAGTCTGGACGGGACGGCGCTGGCCACGGGGGCGACTGGAGCGGAAGTGGCTACACGACATGCAGGGGCACGCGGCGCGGCCTCCTCCTAATGCATCATAAAATTAACCGCGCCCTGCTTCTTGAGTCGCGCGAGCACCGGGTTCTCCTCCTCCTCGGGCATGGTCTTGGCCTTGGTCTCCTCGTCGAACTTGCGGCTCGCGCGGCGCTGGTTCGTGCGGAACCGTGTGCGGCTGTCCTCGGGCTCGTGGCGCTCGTCCTGCTCCTCGTCCTCGCCCAGGAACGACGAGTTGCGACGCCCCGACCTCGTGCGCGTCAGGCCGTCGCGGGACAGCGGCCGCTCCTTCACCGTGCGTTGGCTGATGCTGCTGCTGCTGCCGTTCTGGTGGCGGTGGCGACTGCGGTGCGGGCGCACGTACTCCACGTCGTCCTCCACGCTGGCCTCGTCTTCGTCTTCGTCCTCGTCGATAAAGGACGAGTTGCGGCGGTCCGAGGGCTTCGTCCACGCGTTCCCACCCAGCGAAAGCCTCCTCTCCGCGGACCCAGCCTGCTTCGTGGACGTGCCAGGGTGGTCCAGCAGACTGTCGTCGCTGTCATCGTCGCTGTCCGACTCGTTCTCGGCCGGGTTCTCCTCCTGGATGGGCTCCGTTTGCAGGGTCTCACCGAACAGATTGAAGGACGCACGGCGATTGAGATGTCTGCGAGGATCCGCGAGTCCTGCGCGATAGGCGGGGGTCGCCGTGGCGTCGCTCTCGCTGGAGCGGGTGGCGAACTCCCTGTCGATGGACGAGCTGGTCGTCTCGATCATCGAGCTGCGGCCTGGGAGCTTTAAGCCCGAGGAGCGCTCCGAGTCCCAGTTCATGGCGCCGAGGCTCTCCGACTTGGGGCGCATGCGGGCATGCACTGTATCCAGTTGCTGCTGCTCCTCCTTCTGCTTCTGCAGCACGACGCTCTCCGAGAACTGCTTGGAGCGGCGGCGGTTCCGGCGGTGCGTGCGACGCCAGATGGACGCGCGCGCGAGCAGCAGCTCGTTGCGCTTCTCCTCGTCGGGCAGCAGCTTGGCCATCTCCGGGATGAGGCTGCAACACTCCTGTGCACCCACGGCGCCCAACAGGAAGGCGCAGTACTCCATGGCCGAGGTCTTGTCGCGGCCAAAGTCCTTCGTCTGGTCCTGGAAGTCCTGCACGCGCTCTTCGTCGTACGCCACGAGCTCACGCACCGTCTGGATGATCTTCTTGTGCAGCTTCTTGGCTGCCTTGGGGTCGTTCTCCGGGATCACCTCCACAAACTCCTCCCCCTCGTCCTCCAACGTGGCTGAACTTCTTCGTCTGGAAAGAAAAGGCCGCGCCGCCGCACTGGCCACACTCTCACTGCTCGAGTACTGGCTTGGCGGCTGCTCATACGGCGGGTAGCTCTCTGTGTGCCCATCCGACACGAACGAGTCGTCGTTCGCACCGTGCGGTCCACCGATAGGCGCCGCCTCCGAGACACTGCTTCCTTCTGGAGACTCCGCCGTCTCCGCGCTGTGTGGGGCTTTCTCGAGTTCGACACTCGTGGGCGGGGCCGCCTCGGGCTCTTCGAGAGCTCCGCCAGTCTCCCCGACGATCTCGAAGAACGAATCGAAGCCCAGGAAGCGCTTCACCTTGTCCACCAGCACGGGGTCCACCGAGATGTCGGGCATCTGGAACACCTGCTCCACGTAGAGTGCCAGCTGCTGCTCTTTGAGCTCCTGTAGCGACTTCTTGCGCATGCCGCCGAAGAGCGAGTCGCGCTTGCGGTCGCGCGGGAACAGGATCTGCTTCATGAGGCCGCCAAAGGACACGCGTAGCTCACTGTGGGGGCCCATCAAACAGTCATCCGCTCCTGTCAGCCGCCCTATCACGCCCTCCACCCCAAGACGCAGTGTCCAGAACACGACGCGGCTCACACAACGTACTCGTCAAAGGTTTGCAGCTCGGCGAAGGTCTTCCAGACCTTCCACTTGATACTGGGCTTCTCGATCGGCCGCATGGGCAGCACCAGCTGACAGGACAGCTCGAATTCCTGCACACCGCAGCAGAACGACGTTAGTGTCGCGCAGAGAGAGCAGAGCAGAGGGTGGCCACACGCCAGCGTACCATAATCTCCGTGGCCTCGTCCCGGAGACTGGACGTGAGCACGGCCGAGAACTTGTGGCCCACATCTTCGCTGGCGCTGATGGGAAGCCGCGCATACTCCGTGATGGCCGTGTAGACGGCGAAGAACCAGGCGTCCGTGGTGGCCTTGTCCTTGTCCTGCAGCTTGAATTTCTGTACTCGGCGAGTCCATGACCACCAGATCCACGTCCATCGCGTTACAATCACAGCATAGCGGGACGACCAGCAAGTGATTCGCGGGAGGGGGAAGCGCAGAGCGGTATAAACGCACCTTACGGCTCCCCGTGCCGGCCTCGTGGATGACGAAGCCGTCGGGCACCTGCTCCAGCTTGGCGTCGCGCAGGTCGATGCGTCCCAGCGTGTGCTGCATGTCCTGGTCCGCCTGCACGCAGACAACCATCAGCGTCACGCCAGTCAGCGCCTTCCTTCCCTGCCTCTCTTCTCTCCCGTCTCGCCAGCCCACGCCCCCGAACTCTCTGCGCGACGCGGACATGGAGCTAGAGACGGCAGCGTGGCAACGTACCAGCGCCGAGTAGGCCAGCTCCAGCAGTTGCGGCTGCAGCACCACGTTCACGCGCCGCGGCTTGGCGGGTCTGGCCTTGTTCGCGTGGTGGCCGTGGCGAGCGTCCTCGTTCAGACGCACGAGCATCAGCAGGCCCTGCATCTGCTTCATGCGGCGCCGACCGCCCTTCTTCTTGGGCTGCGAGGGCGCCGACGTCATGCTGCGCCGCGCCTGCTTCCGCTTCCGCTGTGCTTGTCTTGCTCTGTGCTTTTGATTGTGATGTTTCTCATGGCCAGGCCGGTCTTTGCGCGAGATTCTCAGCACGGAAAACATTCGGAAGACATCCGGGCCAACCTCTTACACCTGCTTGGTAAAAGCTTCATCAATTATAGCAGATCTATCGGGTATATCGGGTACATTTCACCGCTAATTTGCTACATATTACTGTGATACATGTCAATTACCTGTGACACTTCATACGTTGTTCGGAATTCCCTGTACGTCTTCCAATGACATTTTTTCTACCAATCACATGCTCTTGAATTGCTTTTTTATCCAACTATCTGCCATTGATCTGCTACCTCGGACTCCGTATTACCTTCACAAGTTGCTATTTTACCTCGTTCAAACCATAGCGTTGGTTTGCAAGAACGAGACCCACTTGCAGCGTGGCGCGCCTCCGCCAGAAGCTCGTGTGGATGGCAAGCTAAAGCGCCGCAAACGACCACTTTTTGGGGCTCGTTGGGCTGCGCCTCGGCGTGAAAAGCTGCCTCCGCGGTACCACTTTGAAACGAATATGCCTCGATTTCATGCTATCAAACTGCTTTCATATCGCGTGACATAAACCGGCAGGGTACACCTCCGTTTTATGTCCGACGTGTTACAACCGATCATTCCCAAAGTATACTCCGATCTGATTGGCTGTGGACATACTTATCAAAACGAACCGGACGTGTTCTTGTAGAGTGGAAGAAACTGCGCGGCAAGTCGGCAAAAACCACCGCGAACGCGAGCATTGTTGCAGTCTGGAACTTGGCAGCAGTGCAACCTCTCGCGATACCATGCCGGCCGTCGGGAAGGGGCCAACTCCGCCATCAATGCCACGAACTTGGGGCACCCCCTCAGATGTTTCTCCGCGTCTCGAGGGGCGTAGCGCCCATGCGGAACGAGGCGCTCGCAGTAGAAGCACAACGACTCGCGTGACTGCTGCGGGTTGACGTCCTTAGTTAGCCAGTACCAGACCGCGGCAGGTGGCCTTCCCACGGTGCGTGGCGACTCGGACGTAGGTGGAGAAGCAGCGACTGCATCCCGTTCAGCAATGTGCGCCGCTTCCAGCTCGGCCCAGTCGGGTGTGTCGACCTGGGCGTACGATTTGAGTTCCTTGATCAAGCTTTGCTGACCTATTTTGGGTCGCTTTGCTTTCGTACCGTTTCGGGTACTTCTCGTGTTTAGTACTGGGTGTTTTGGGATAGGTTCTGGAAGGTTCACATCGGTTTGGACAGTACCTTCCCCTTTTAGGTTCACATTTGTCGCTTTGCCCTTTGCCAAGCAAAGGCGTCTATCGGAGCTCAAAAAAGTGGATCGCTGCGGGCGAAGAAGTAAAGCGGGCGAAAATGTCGTCCACAGTGCTGGAGCAACTACGCGCGGAGCAGGAGGAGATCGAGTCCTTCGAGCGCGCCGTCGTGTCCACGCTCAGCGAGAAGCCGCGCAACGTACGTCGCCTCGATAGTGACGCTGCCTACGACGTGCGCTGGGCTGTACGCGTTCTTACCTTCGTCTGCGTGCTCGTACGTTGCTGCTACTGGTTGGTGTGGGGATATCGCGGCGTGATGACAGCACCGCGGCCGCGTGCTTCATGGGCACAAGGTGAGCAACCTTCTGGATGAGGTGGTTCAGCGCAGCAAGCACGTGAAGGAGCTCTACGACGACGAAGACAAGTGCGTGGTTGATCGTTTCTCCTCTCTTGCCCTCCCTTTCACTCGGGTTTGTCATATTGCGTGATATACCGTTGATCGAGTACGCTAACCAAGGCCGGGTTGTACATTGCGCTTGGCTGCTTGCTGTACGTGAAGGACGTTCCAAGAGGAGACGGAGAGCATGCGCGGCCGCGCCGTGTTCACGTCTTTCTACGAACAGCTCAAGTCCATCCGCTCGTTCCACCGCAAGTACCCGAACTCGCAGGTATCCCACGAGCCCAGCATGGAGGACGCACTCCACCCGAGCGTGCAGGTTGGTATCCCCTGCAGTGACGATCGTGCCTTAGTCCGACGGACGCGAGTGGAATGCAGGGGTCAGCGGTACTCACTCACTCTGTTCTGTTGTGTGCGGACGTCGACTTTGATCTGCCGTTGCGTGCGTACGTGTAGTTTTCCGGCGAAGAGCGCTTTGGGAAGTACGTCGACCTCAATGAGTTTTACACGCGCTTCCTCAACATCCCGGTGCTCAAGTGGTAAGCAAGACAGCGCTAGTTTATTGTTATTCATCGTGCCTCACTGCATTGTAGCTCACGTGCTGGTATCACATGTTAATCTCACTGCCTGTACAGGCAAGTGAAACAGGTACAACAGGCTCTGGAATCTACTACTAAGCCCAACGACAAGAAGCAGCAGTCTCAACCTGCGAGTGCCTCCATCGACTACTTGACGTATCTGGCGAGCTTCTCGGACCTTTCGGCCATCCCAGCGGCGCAGAAGACCAACTCGACGACGTACCAGCGGTATCTCCGGGACCTGAAGGCCTATTTACTGGACTTCTACCGGCGCACGCAGCCGCTGGTGGACTTGGACGACGTGGTTGAGGAGGCCACGGCCAAGTTTGAGAAGAAATGGGCTCTGCATGAAGTCGCTGGCTGGGATTCGAGCGCAACGAGTGCGGAGCATGGGGACGACAAGACCCAGGCCCATTTCTGCACGCTTTGCAACAAGCAGTTCAGTTCGGAGGGCGTGTTCAAGGGCCACCTCACGGGCAAAAAACACAAGAAGTTCGCGTCCGCAGGAGCTGCGGCTGGCCCCATCACGCCAAACACGAAGAAACCAACAAACAATACCGGGACGAGCGACAACAAAGCGGATGAGGGACTGGGCGAGAAGCAGAAAGCCATTGCATTCGACGAAGTGCTGATCCGCCGGATGTATGAACTCCTGACAGAGGTGGTCCACGCCACCATCTCGTACCTGGAGCTCAAGCAGACGCGCACGCGCGAGGAGCTCCAGGCTGAGATCGATGAGGACGAGGCCGGCACGTTCTCGGATGTGGACGTCGAGAACGAGAACGAAGGCGAAGACGAGGAGGAGCAGTTCTACAACCCGCTGAACCTCCCTTTGGGCTGGGACGGTAAGCCTATCCCGTACTGGTTGTACAAGTTGCATGGTCTGGGTGTCGAGTACAAGTGCGAAATCTGCGGTAACCACAGCTACTGGGGCCGACGCGCCTTCGACCGCCACTTCCAAGAGTGGCGCCACGCCTTCGGCATGCGTTGCCTCAAGATCCCCAACACGAAGCACTTCCACGACATCACGCTCATGCGAGATGCCATCCAGCGTACGTGTTTTATTGGGATACGTATCTTTGCCCGGGTGAGTAACTAGTTGCTTGGGTCGTGTTTCTGTTGATATGCATGCCTTGGTTTGCAGTGTACGAGAAGCTGAAGGGGCAAATCGACTCGGAGAGTTGGAACCCCTGCAATGAGGAGGAATTTGAAGACTCAGAGGGCAACGTGCTGAACAAGAAAACGTACGAGGACTTGGCGCGGCAGGGACTTCTCTAGACGAGTGCGGCAAGCTCTGCATTGAGACGCTCGACCGATTCACGTCATTAGCTGCATGGAAGCTTGTTAGGACTTCAGTC
>JAADYJ010000046.1:0-49440 GCA_023338205.1 Halophytophthora polymorphica | reverse complement strand
TTGGACCTGCACGAGATCCCGCTGCGTCCCGAGGCCGCCAAAAGTACGTCAACTTCCCTCGCTCTCTGGCTCACACACTCGGGAAAAGTAGCTGGCTAACGAACGACTGTCGACTTGCTCGGTGTCCGGCGGCGGTGTCAGTCGGCGTGGAGATCCGCGTGGTGGGCAACGACGCCGGCGAGAAGCTGTCGATCCTGCCGGGCATCCTGGCCAAGCTGGACCGCGACGCGCCGTCCTACGGCTCGTCCACCTACAACGACTTCAACACGTTCTACTTTGCGGCCGCCAGCAGCACTAGCGGTGGCTCCAGCGGTTCACCCGTGCTCAACATGGACGGCTGCGCCATCGCACTGAACGCTGGCGGGGCCAAGAAGGCGGCCTCGTCCTTCTACCTGCCGCTGGACCGCGTCGTGCGGGCGCTAGCCTGCATCCAGCAGGGCCAGCCCGTGCCTCGCGGTACGCTCCAGACCATCTTCCGCCACACCGCGTTCGACGAGGTGCGGCGTCTTGGCCTCTCAGCAGACACGGAGGCCGTCGTGCGCCAGAGCTTCCCGCACGAGACGGGGATGCTCGTGGTGGACCAGGTCATCCAGGGCGGCCCAGCGCACGGTAAACTGCGGGCCGGAGACGTGCTCATCAAGTTTGCCGGCAGCTACGAGACTACCTTTTTGGCCATTGAGGACTATGTGGACGCGCACGTGGGGCAAGAGGTCGAGGCCGAGTTCCAGCGAGGCGGCGAGAGATACACGGCCACGCTGTTGGTGCAGGACCTGCATGAGATCACGCCGCATCGGTATCTGGAGCTCGGAGGCGGCATCGTGCACTCGCTGTCGTATCAACAGGCGAGGAACGCCTCGCTGCCCGTGGGCGGCGTCTACCTGGCGCAGGCGGGCCATATGTTCATGAAGGCGCACTTGGCGCAGCCGTGTATCATCACAGCGGTGGCGGGCCAGCCCACTCCCACGCTGGACGACTTTGCGCGCGTCATGGCAGGATTGCCCAACGGGTTCCGCACGGTGCTGCGGTACTTTATGATCCGCGATCGCCACCGCGTGCGGACGGCTTTCATCATGACGGACCGCCTCTGGTTCCCCATGCAAATGTGCACACGCAACGACACGGACGGCCTCTGGTACCCGCAGCCATATCTGCAAGACGACAGTGCATCCAAGACTGAGAACGGCAAGGCCGAGACCAAGCAGGATGCCGCGAACGGCAACGGGAACCCGACATTCGCGCCGGCGCCGCTGAGCTTCCCTGGGGGCAGCGCGCTGGGCAAGAAGCTGCTGCTGTCGCTGGTGATGGTGTCGTTCGACATCCCGTACATGATCGACGGCATCTCGAGCTCCAGTTACCACGGCATGGGTCTGGTCATCAACGCGGAACGTGGATTTATACTGGTGGACCAGAACACGGTGCCAATTGCGCTAGGAGACGTGCTGGTGACCATCGCCGCCAGTGTGGAAGTGCCCGCCAAGGTGGTGTTTGTGCACCCCGTGCACAACTTCTCGGTGGTACAGTACGACCCGTCGACTCTGGGCGCCGTGGCGGAGCACATCGAGAGCGCCGTGCTGGCCGACAAGCCTCTGGAAGTGGGCGAGACGGTGGACTACATCGGCTTGAGCAGTAACTGGACAGTCGTGACCATGAAGTCGGTGGTGACCAAGCTGGACCGCCTCGTGCTGCGCGACTTCCAGCCGCCGCGATACAAGGCCTGCAACGTGGAGGTGCTCCACTTCGACCGCATCACCAAGTCTGTGGGTGGCGTCTTCATCGATGACTTGGGCCATGTGAGCGCGCTTTGGCTCTCCTTTAGCTACCAGGATGCCGCCGGTCGTAAGGAGGTTTTCCGTGGTCTTCCCGTGAGCATCATCCGCCCCGTCGTGGAGGAGTTGTGTCGCCCCGAGGGCCGCGTGCCCAGTTCGGTCAACATTCTACCGGCTCAACTGCTGACGTACTCGTTGTCCAAGGCGCGGTCGGGCCTGGGGCTATCAGACTCTTGGATTCAGAAGCTCGAATCGTGCTATGAAGACAAGCGCCAAGTGCTCGGGATCAAGCGCTGCGCTGCTGAAACAGACTGCGCAGCCAAACTGGAGAGTGGTGATCTGCTCTTGGCTGTGGACGGCCAGGTGGTGGTGCGCGACGCAGACGTGGAGCGCGCGGTTCGCGGCAAGACGGAGCTGCGTGCGCTGGTGGTGCGCAACCAGGAGGAGATGGAGGTGAGCGTGCAGACGTCGCAACTGTCGGCTATGGGCACAGACCGCGTGGTGATATGGTGCGGGCTGGTCATCCAGAGCCCGCACTACGCCGTGGCGAGTCTGGGGTACATCCCAGAAGAAGGAGGAGGCGTGTACTGCTCGCGGTGGTGCTACGGCTCACCGGCGCACAAGTACGGGCTGCGCGCGACGATCTGGCTCGTGGAGGTGAACGGCCAGCCCACGCGCACGCTGGACGCATTCCTACGCGTAGTGGAGCGTCTGGGCAACCGCGAGTCGGTGCGGCTCAAGACCATCTCGATCAACACAAAGCCCAAGGTGTTCACGCTCAAGACGGACTACCACTACTGGCCCACGATCGAGCTGCGGAGAGAGGAGTGGGATTGGAAGTACGTGGAGCACCGCATGACTGCATAGAGTGCAATTGCGCCAGCGAGTGAGCCAGCTAGCGATCTGGACGATAGTGGACGCCGTGCAAGGCGAGTCCAGTAGCTGTGGGGAGCACGGAGACGAGAGAGAAGCAGAACAAATTGCCAGATTGCCAGTCGACCACCACAACTGAGGAGGACGAAGCGCAGAGTTGATGGAGCAGGGAACAGACTGCCACTTTCCAAGGAAGCCCCCGCTATTCATAGAGTGCTGCTTCCCCCGTCGACACGCCAAGCAGGTAGGTCGGCACCGGAGAGCTATAAGCGAATGCACTGCGACGGAGAGTCGTGACGGAGTACTTGGTTTGGCAGTGAGTGCTGGTTGTGAAGTTGGCAGGTCATGGCGACGCCTGGATCTCCAACCGCGCCGAGCTTCGCTGTTGTCGGTGAGTCTGAAGTCTTGAGCGTGTCGACAGAGGTGGTAGTGGCCCCACCCCAACAGGAGGAGGCGGAAGCAGAGGAGGCTGAGCTGTACCCGATACAAGAGAGGCTGTTCAAGCGCCGCCGACGTGCCACAGGCGCGTTAGCAGGGGAGGCGGGGAGTGGTTTGGCGTCGAGGTGTTGTGATCGCTGCAAAAGCGACCTGAACGGGAAGCTCATGGTGCGCTGCGCCACGTGCACCTTCCGTCGGCACCTGTACTGCTTCTCACCGCCACTAAGACAGCACCCGGCGTTTCTGCTCCGAAAGCAGCGGCAGCAGCAGCAGTCTGTCTCGGCATGTCCGCAGACGTGGGGAACTCCGTCGCCCTCGTCTTGGAAGTGCGAGAAGTGTCAAGGCGGCGAGGTGGTCTTCAACGTGAAGGCCAGACCGTCGTCAGCCACAGGGGCATCAATAGTCAAAGTTGGCAGGTCTCCGGAGCGTAAAACCAGCCTCAATGCGGCACTTAGCCAGCCAGAGCCGACCCTGCAACACTCTAGCCAAGACCACGGCAGTGGCGAGCGCACAACTTCACTAGTAGTGGAAGAGAAGGACGACGCAGCTGGTTGGCCGCTGGCGGTGCAGCCACAATGGCTCAAGAACTCGGAGGTGGCGTTCAACTGGTACACCTTCCGGGCGGAGAAGGCCAAGGCGGTTCGTGACGCCAGTAACAGCGGCATACGAAATGTGGAGCTTGTCTTTTACTCGCGGTCGTACGCGCTCATGAAGAAGACAGCGACACTGTGGCGTACACACGTCCAGAAGCAGCGGCGTTCCCGCCAGCAGCACGACCAGGAGGCGCGGAGCATGCAATTCCCGGCCCCAAGACGAAACGTAAACCATACTTTGAGCGCTGAGGATGAGCACAAGCTGGAGCAGACACGGGGACGCCTGCGCATGGAGCAGGAGGTGGAAGATTGGCTGTTTGACGATTTTCAGCACTACGAGTTCAAGCCCATTTCACGGCGACCCCCTCGTCTCCCGCTTCTTTGGCGCGGTAACGCTCCTAGTGCCCTCATGTGCTGGACCACTGGTGAAAGATTAGAAGTTTGGAGCCTACTGGAGGAGATGCAGGAGAGCGTTGGTCTGGGGGAGGAAGACTTGGATGCAAGCGAAGGAGAAACCCCCCAGTGCTCTGACGTCACCACTGAGACTGACGAGGCTGAAGATGATGTCCAGACTGGGGAAGATACAACTGAGCTTGTAGCAGACCTACCCAGTCTTCTCGGTCTGCATCTAGCAGCCAAGATTATCCAGCGGGTGTTCGTCCGGCATCAGCGACATTTGCGACGCTTGCATCGACATAACAGACAGAGACGTGCAGCAGAAGAAGCCGCTCGACGAGCAAAAGCGCGGTCGTCCGTGTCGGTCTTGAGGCTCTGCGTGCAATTCCTCATGCTGCTGCTCAAGAAACTGGAGCAGGCGCAGATGAAAAAGGCGATGATCCTGGCAATGCACGATGCAGCTGAGGAGACGCACGTCGCGAATGCGTCTCCTGTTTCAACGGCAAGTATAAGTGATCGTACTGGCGATGCTAGTGAGGAGGTGCAGTGCCGGAAGAAGCTCGCGGAGATTCATGTCCACCGCTTTTTCCTACGACGTGTGCGGCCGTACGTGAAGCTCAAGAAGCATGTGATGGCGCGTCGCTTGCAACGCTGGTGGAAGCATGTTTTACTGCCTTACCGATGGCGTCAAGCCGCTCGCGCTGTCGTGCTGGCACACCGCACTAATGCATGCACTCGCATCCAGCGTCTGTACCGCCGAGTCCGAGTGCAGGGCAAGTTTCGTGCGCTGATCGAGAAGCATGCGCTGCAGAAACTCCAGCTACTGCTGCGCGGCTGGGTGTTCTCACGTCTGGCCAAGAAGGAGAGATATCGCTGCATGGTGAACAACCTGGCACGTTCATTACGTGTGGCCGGTGGCGTGATCGAGATACATGCGTCGGTGGAAGAGATGCTGGCTGAGTTAGGCTTGCGATTTTACCAGACCGGGGATTTTTGGAACGCCGCGGCGATGCTGGAGCGACTTTGGGAGCGGAAGAAGGGTCGACTGGCTAGGGATTTGCAGATAGCTCTGGCGTACGCGCATCACATGGCTTGGTATGCATCCTACGACCAGTTCAACCTGACTCGTGCTCATGATCTCTACTGCATAGCACTGGACGCAGTAGCAGGGAAGATGAAAGTGGATCCGCTGGTACTTCAGGACCTGGCAGTTGTGCTGATGCAGATGGAGCGCTTCGGGTCGTCGTTGCGGCTACTGGCGAAGCTTATCGAGCTCTTTGCTCGGATGCCCGAACTCCGCCTCTGGCTGCTTCTCGCGTCTGTGCAACTGCAGCAGTGCGGCGAGTGGGAGCAGAGTGTCGTCTACCTCATGTATCTGCACGATATTCCGCCAGCGCCATACCTGGAGCGTGACATCTTGGTATTGTGCGCAATGGGATACGAGCGCATGGCTGGATCGACAACTGTGGCGGTTGATCGAAAGTCGAACTCGGGCTTTGCGAAGGAGGCCTGGCGGGCAGCATTGCGGCTGTGGAATAGGGAAGAAGTATCGTCCAGTTGGGGTTATAGAGGTGCAGGAAGTGGCGACGGTCGAGTGGTAACTGCTAGACAGAGATGGCAAGTCCTGACGAGTTTCGCCGAGCGAGCGCTGGCGCAAGGTCACTATCTCCTGGCGTCGCGTATGTATCTCTATGCATTGGAGCAAAACGATCGGGTCACTAGACAGACATCGGATGACACATCGCCACGGTACGCTTATTACTACGAGCAGGAGCGCTGCACGGCGTGGTGGAACTTGGCCGACGCCTTCCGGCACTTGGGCCACCTCGAATTGTATCTTGACGCCGCTCAGCGGAGTCATAGAGCTATCTTGAAGTATGAGGACGCGACAGCCGCAACAGAAGAAGACACGTTGATGGAGAGTTGGCGCGTGCATGGGAGAAAACAGGCGAGCAGCTTCCAGGACGAGTTACACCGATTGCCACTACTGGAAAAGCTGCAGCAGTTGCACCAGAATGATCAAGCGATGAGCTGAGGCAGACATGGAGTACCACGGATTGTGATTGTTACTTTAATGTTGTTTATGCAAGTGTTTATGCAAGTGCATGCAATAAACGTTCACAGCTTCTCACTTGGTTCTGTCGTGCTGCATGTCGACGTCGTCAGTGCTCTCGATAACTGCTGAGAGATCAGACAGGTAATTCTCGTCCCTACCCCGCGCAGTAGCAGTGCTTCCTCTCCTTGTGGACCTGCATCGATGTCGGACGTCTTCGTCGTCGCCCAGGGTGCTTCGACGTGTTGGTTGACTGCGCTTGAGATCGGATCCGCGACGTTGAATATCCTGCAGAGTCGAAAGAGCGTCGCGCTCTCGAGACCGCATGGCCACCCCACGAGCGTCTGTAAGCGCACGGTTGAGGTGCAGAGGATTCTGCGTCATGCGCGCCACCATTTCCAGCTCGTCGTCGCTGTCGCCAGTACTGCCGTCGTTCAATTGCTCCGAGTCCGCGCCGTTTGATTTGTGTGGACTACTAAAGACCTTCTGCACACGCGTGATGCGCTTGTAATAATCAGGCCGCAGCGCGACGACGAGCTCTGTGATGAGTACGAGGATGAAGTAAACGGTGCTCGACCCGATGAGCAGCAGCGTAGCTGTGGAAAGCAATTCGGCCGAGAGGTTTTCGTAGCCCTCCTCGACGCTGCCCAGCTTACCACTTTCGAACATGACACCTGTAAGCAGCACGAGACACGCGCTAAAGAGCAGGCTGGCCTCCACGGTGTTGTGATCCCAGAGGTAGTCTGCGACTGTCTGCTCTTCCTGGGACACCAGGATGGCCTCGCTGGCCGACATACCCATGTTCCCGTGATCGCCTTGGCTGCCCTTCCAAGCCGGGACTGTGGATGGGTGTATCTCAAGACGTAGATGTGCCGGCTGCGTATAAGTCTCTCCCTTGGCCTTGGCGCGTCGCGTCTCAAGCAACACACGCTTGGCGTAGGCAGCCAATACATTTTGCGTCTCGAAAACACTCATGTAGGGTTGACAACGCACTTGGAGAGCGTAGTTGACCAGGAGAACGAGCATCACGGCTGCCAGCTGAAAGGTTGGGTGCTGGCGGAAGAGCAGCCCGATGCCCGCGAGCAAAAACTTGCGCAAGATGATGACCACCATCCAGTACCAGTATTCGGGTTTAAACTGGTAGTAGAGCTTGGAGAACTTCTTGCGGAAGGCCCAGCAGTTGGGGTTTGTGCGGCGCGTATCGCCACGCTGCATAGCTCGCAGTAGCTGGTCCTCCATCACAAGTGCGCGGTTACACGATAGCGTGTGGAGCACGAAGAGCGGGTAGCCTACCGAATAGACAAGAAAAGCCAGTAGCGCAAAGGGGAAAAGCTTGAGGTGCACGCCACCTCGCTCAAAGCAGCGCGCATAGAGAGCTACCATGTAGAGATTGCCGTCAGATGGAATTGCTTCCACACAGTTGAACACATCCAGGGTCGTCTTGGTGAGGTAGAGGAAGAGGTAGTACATCATGACGAGCGTGGAGCCGAAGAGCTGCGGGAGATGCGACGTGAGCCGTGTGCGCCGTCGCTTGATGAAGCGCTTGTACACGTAGCGCACCACAAAGATAGCGAGCGCGCACCCAGCCATGAAGATGGGGAGTAGCTCGACCATGAACCACTTGTTCACGTAGGTGACCTGGAAGGAAAAACACTCGGGTGCGATGAGCTCCAGGTTCAGGTTGAAAGCTGAGAGCTTGGAGAAGGTGAAGAGCACCGTGGCTGGCCAGGCGATGCGTGCGTTCCCGAAGATAGATATTGTCTGGAAGTAGTCGATGCCGATGGACAGCAGACCTAGACTCACGCCCTTGCGCGTCAGCATGTAACTCACCACAGAAGCAATGCACACGAGCACGAAGATGACGGCCAGAGACATCCACTTCTCCTTGGGACACAACTCGCACTCTGAGTTGAGCTTGTGGTAGTTGCTCTCGCACTCTCCGCAGCGCACACCGAAATACCCCATAGCGCACTTGTTGGCGCCCAAGCAAGCGTAGGACGGATCACACGCGAGCACGACGTCACCCTCCCGCCAATACCCGCTCTGGGCCAGTGGACCTTCGTCGCCACCTGCGCACGTGGCTCCTAGAGGACAAACGTCGCAGAACTGCGCCGTCGTCCGATAAAACCCCGGGCTGCACTGGAATTTGAGTTGCGTTTGGCTTGAAGCGGCCATGGTGTTCCCTCCTACAGAGAGCACGATCCGAGTGAGTCCCGCCTTAGTCTTGGGAGGCTGCCAGACCAATTTTGAGGAACTCTCCCACACCACCG
Organism: Halophytophthora polymorphica; assembly: GCA_023338205.1. Lineage (NCBI taxonomy): Eukaryota > Oomycota > Peronosporomycetes > Peronosporales > Peronosporaceae > Halophytophthora > Halophytophthora polymorphica. The sequence continues at coordinate 41,051 of JAADYJ010000046.1, read as the reverse complement.
ACCCTGTTGTGATGTTTCCGCTTGAGGACAAGCTATTTGATGTGGCATTTTGTCCCGACGCCGACGCTAGAGACGCTGAGGACGACTGCAGGCGACGGGAGGTACCCACTAAAACCGTTGTTGAACTTGCGAATGACGATGTGTTGGCCACGGTTTGCTTCCCGTAGATGCCCTGCACCGGCGCTGGATCATCCAATGCTGCTTCGTCCTCCAGGATAAAGGAAATACTGATGTCGTCGTTGGGAAAACAACCGAAGTCGCTCCCTTCGATCGAAATAACACTGGCACCGTTGGCGTCCGGCTGATTCGGCATTTGTGCAGTGACCACGGGCTGGTTATACGAAAATCCTAGCGCGTTGCTAGGCTGGTCATCCACGATCACGTATACAGGTTGGTCAATCCCATAGCCGGTAGGCACTGTAGTCACGATGGTAAAGTCGGAGTGGCTGGTAAAGCTCTCGGACGTCATCAAGCCCATCGTTCTTACGTCGCACAGCGCTTGAACTCCTGTGAGACCGGCGCAAATGTTCAAGAACTGGAAGCTAGGTTCGATAGTGTACCCGGATGGATGGCAGACGAATGTGTCGGTGTCGATGCATGGTCCACTAGTTGAGTATTCACAAATTGACGGTTCACAAGCATTCGGATGCGAACTCTGTCCGTCCACGCGGGCGTCACGGCCACCAATGAGCACCCGGGTACGCCTAGATCCGAAATTTTTACCGTAGAGCGCGATTGCATACCCGCCACAGGTAGATAAGTCATCCGTGATAGTCTCGTAGCCGAACAGCTTGGGGGCCTCATACCGGAAAGGGATGGAGTCGTTGACCAATGCTAACCCCGAGACCGCCATGACAACACGGCGCGAAGCACCTTGACCGGGAGGCAAGTAAAACTTGATGTTCTCGTGGCTGTAATAGACAATGTCGGCATCCATGATGACCACTGATTCGACAGCTTCGTCGCTACTAGCCAACTGAAGCTCCCAGCTTAGCGAACGCAAACCAAAGTTCTTGCCTGCGAGCGTGATGGCCACGCGCTCACACTGCTCCGTACCTGAGGGACATGCACGGGCTACCACTTCAGAGCATGCCCCGGGATAAACATTCGTCGTCGTTATACCCACGGGCGGATCAGCGGTCACATCGACCCAATCCGTAGTCGGTGGATCCTGGGTGGCCTTACCAGCACGATAGATGACGGCGTTGCTCTGCAGAATGGACCACAACCCACCTATTTGCAGAAGCTGGAGATCAGTGAAGTCCGCTTCGGCGCTCGTGTACACTGGATTGCCGTTGGAAAACACATCCGCCACCTCTGTGACCGTCACCATTTGGGTGACCCCGTCCAAGGGAGTGTTGATACAGTAGCTAGCTAATGCACTACCAGCACCATTTACTGCCATCTCAAGATATTTGCATTCGACAGGAGTGGACGTCGTTGCGCATGGCTTGTCGGGGTCTAAATAGCAACTGCACGTGTAACCAGCGGTTGGACCTTCGCTTCCACTGAGTGAGTAGATGACAGGTGGATCGTAGTCAAATGTCACGCTTCGATCTGTGTTTACTTGCCCGCTCACCGTCACCACCACATTCAAGTCACTGCCTTGGCCTTCTCCTGTTTTGCAGCTAATCACATCGTGATGTATCGTTTCAATTTTACAGGGGAAAGATCCACCCACCACGACTTCATGCGCGTCTGACAGCAAGCTAGAGCCGAAATTGTCACCGAGAATCGTCATGGTGGCTCCCCCGGCTGTGGTACCGTCACTCACATCGATACTGTTAATCACGGGAGGGTTGTAGGCGAAGCTAGTGAATGCCACTTGGTTGCCCGCATGAAGCTGCAAGGTGTAGCCACTACCCTCTCCCGGGGGCACAGTGTATTGGATACTAGAGTGGTTGAACGTGTCAACCTCCATCTCCAGATCCTCACCTGACTCTCTGACAAGAATCATCACCGGACGTGTGCCGAAATTGGAACCGGCGAGAGCGACGCGCTTGCCTATGGTAGGCGACGAGGCAGCAGCATTTTTAATCCAATCAACGCTAGGCGGGATGTAGCTGATGTAGCGCGGACTACTCTGGGTGCCCCCGCGAGATACAATCAGTGGTAGCATCATACCCTCACCACTAGGCACCGTGCAGGAGACCAAACGAATGCCGATCAGATCCGATTCGCTCAATGACACAAGCACGCTTGGTTGGAAGACGGGCGTGCTCAGAGTAACACTTGTACATACGTTGGGGCCTACAAATACGCGAGGACTGCGGCCGACGTATTTAGCGTACAAACGGAGTGTGGCGCCACCGCTTGTCGCCGGCTGATACCTGTATACCCCGGAAGCGCCCGTCTCAACTGTGCGATACAGACTGGTGGCTCCGTCCAGGCGATGACTTGTGCTGCAATCCACCACGCTACAAGTCGGGTTGAGGGTGTACCAGTCCAGAATCGTCGGGTCGTCCCAGCTGAATGAAACCGAGTTACTCACCAGCTTCTCCCTCCCAATGACGACTGTTACGTATCCCAATCGGCCAATATACTCGGGTACCACAATGGATTCATGGGACCAGCTGGATACGACGGCGAAACTCTCGTAGCTGATACTGTCGAGATTATGCTCTGTGACCGGGTACTTGGAGAGAAGCACGCGCCCAGAGGTGTACAAGTTGCTACCACTGACTGTGAGACGGATACAGGAGGGAAGACACTGCTCAGGACCTTCGTCTGTAAACACGCCGTCGACATGAGGAGCACCATATGCGATTGTTAGGCTTTTGCTTCGCTGTATGCTTGACGTGCCGACCAAAAGCTGCAGCGATGCGCCTGAACCATAGCCTACGGGAGCTAGTACCACCATGTACTCACTGCTGTTGTCTTCAAATGTCCCGAACCCGACAATGGGGATTTGATACGTGGCAAGCGTAGTCTGAGGTGGTGTGTAGAGCACACGCGCTGCAGCAAACGTCGCATTTGTCCCCATGTTTTTCCCAATGAGTGTAATTCGCGTGGATCCGTCCGTAGAAGCGACGAATGGATAGTACGAAGATACGTTCGGTGGCGCGTACGAGCTTGTAGCGACCGAGAGAACTGAGTTTTGCTCGCCAACAGTTACTAACCAAGACAGATTAGCGCCGACACCCGGTACCGTTAAGCACTCAATTGTGGAATCGTTATGGCTGATCACCTTCGTGATAAGGTATTCTCGACCCGAAGTACCATAAGAAATCCTATCGATGGGGACGCTGCTGGGTCCGAAATTTCCGCCGCGCAGAATCACCGTCTGGTTGCCATAGACTAGCGCATCCATAGCACCCTCTCCTTCGACTGCTGTAATGAATGGCTTTGCGTAGCTGATCGTGGGCGTCGAACTGTGCAAACCGTCTATGGTAACAATCCATGAAAGGCGGCTTCCAACTCCCGGCGCCGTCGTACATATTATTTGCTCGTGATTCACAACAATTGTGCAGTTCTCGGCCTCAAATTCGTCCCCCATGACTCCATAGGTGACGCTTGTGATGACCGATACGTTAATTCGGCCGAAGTTCTTACCCGTGATGACCACCTGTTGGTCACCACTGGTTTTGATCTCCGTTTCCCCACTGGGACGGAACACGTTTGCCACGATTGGGCCGGCATACGACGTATTTTGCGTAGTCCAAGACGACTGTTGTCCTTCGATCGTGACGCGCCATGAATGGTATGAGCCTGTGCCTGGGACAGACACGCACTGGATTAGATTATGGCTGCTGTCGTCATTGTACTTCCGCTTGCAATTAACACTGCGAAGTATCTCAACTCCGTCGAAGGAATACTCGACCACCGGGTCTGCAAACAGCGTAGTGTCCGGCCCAAAGTTGTGTCCACGCAATTGGAAGACTGTTCCACCTGATGTGGGGACGTCCTTGAAGCCTATTACTTCCAATACCTCAGGTAGCAGATAAGCGGATGTACCCATGGTAAGTTTCGTTAGGGCACTAAGCTGCCCACCGACAGACACTTGCCATTGGAAGACCCCACCTGCTCCAGGCTTCGAGGAGCACACGAGCTGAGTGTGGTCAATAGCGACCTTGCAATCCTCCAGTTTAAAAGTGTGCCGGTTGTTCACATACCAGACGACTACATCAGCACACCCTTGGCAACCAAAACCCGAGCCGTTTACCGTAATCTGGTCAGAACCTGGCGTTCTCATTCCATTTAAAGTCGACACCGACGCAATCACAGGAGGTGCGTAGCTGCAATTTGTGGCAACGACAGCACTCGTCTGTCCACCTACCACAACGCTGAAATTCAGGTTACTGCCCGTGCCGAGAGCACTACGACACGCAACGTAATGATCCACAGCTGTGGAAGTATCCGTAGCAGCATTTAGCGCACAGCTCAGAGCTTCCAGCCTATCTCCGTACAAAACTTTAGGTGCGATCGCTTCCGACGTAATCTGCTCAAGCGACCCCAGGTTATCGCCGTAGATCGCAATATTCTCTATACCACTACCCCCTGTAGGAAAGGCACTGTTACACCCCACCGTTGTGATCACTGGAGGTCCATACGACGCCAGTGCAGTCGCGGATGTTGCTTTAAACACCGTGTCTCCAACGCCAGGCACGGTCATTATCAGCGTGACATTCCAATATAAATTGGCACCCACACCCGGAGCAGAGATGCACTCGATGCCTGAGTTGCCGGAAAATAGGGAGCAATTCACCGCGGTATATAGATGTGTGACCCCGTAAGTGCCATATTGCACTGTCAGTTGTTTGGTCACTACAGATCCTTCACTGCGTTGTTTGAAGCCGAAGTTGGTGTCCACCAGTTGGAACAGTTCTCCTCCAATCGTGTTGAGATACTGTGGGTCAGACCCAGCCGGTACTAAGGCAAGTGCATCAATGGTTGTGTCCAGCATGTCCAGTACAGTAATCACACACTGCTTTTCAATCATCAGCGCGTCTACCCCGCTAGCGTCACGTGCCTGTATTGTTACGGCAAACCCTTGTACGGCTTCATAGTCCACCAGACCACTGACAAAAACCTCGCCGGTTTGTGGATCAATCTGGAACATATTCAGACCGGTAGGATACACCGAACCTATATCATAATGGATTGTCCGGAACGACAAGGATACTGTATCAGGATCAGTAGTCTGAATCTGAAATAAGAGCGTTCCTATTGGTGTATTCTCCGGGAGTGAATATGCTTCCGGAAAGGCAACAAACGAATGCACTTCGTTCACATCCGCGACTTCAAGCACGATGCTCAGCACCGCTGTCAGTCCGCCACCGTCTTGTGCCACTAGAGCAAAAGTATAGCGTCTTTGCTGCTCGAAGTCCAGACTCTTGTGCACTTCAAGACGGGCACATTTTGCGAGACCAGCATCAAGCTCGATTGATAGTGAAAACATCAAGCACGTGGAAGCATCATCACACGAAAGAGAGTAGTCGAGAGTGTAATCATCGCCTTCGTCTGGATCCACCGCAGCGATACACCGCGGGATAGCAAACGGGGGCTCAAGATTTTCCTTCATCTCAAATTTCATCTGGGAGTCAGCAAACGAGGGTGCCTCATTCACATTCTTTACTAGGACAGTCACGTCTTTCGCGCTGCACATGTACTGCGGGTCGCAAACTACCACTGTGCAAACATATTTGCGTCGTTGCTCGAAATCCAGCGTGCGACCCGTTCGAAGTGTCAATAAGCCATCATCGACTCCAAGATGGAACATATCCGCGCAATAAGTGTCTGCCTTCGATTGTAGGGAAAACTCAAGCGTGTCTTGATCGGGATCGGTGACGAATGGGGCAAGTGCAATGCCCGCTTGCGTTCTGGTGGATACATTTTCCTCGATACTGAAAGAAAACGGTAGTGAGCTGAGCCACTCAGGTGCAAAGTTGGACTCTGATGTGGCCACAGTGATGATTGCGAAACTCGAGCAGTGCTCAGTACTGCTATCCGTGACCTTCACTTGAACAGAATATTGGATCGGGTATGTGAGCTCGTCACCCACAGGTGCTCTTGCAATGTAGAGTTGACCTGATTGCCCATCAATGCCAAATAAACCTGCAGGGAAATCGGTACCCACGACCGCATAGGACAAGATATCTGACGTGTCTTGATCCTGTCCTGGTAAAGGGTACCCAATGAAGGCACCTGCGGGAGACCTCTCCCGAACCGTAAATGCAAGCGGAGACAAAGTCGGGCAGTCATTTGCATTGACCACGCTCACAGTGACGCTGCTTTTCACGGATAAACCCGTTGTTGCTACAGTAGCATCAGAAACAAGAATGGGCACCACATACTGCGCCTGAATCTCGTAGTCCACTGCTAGGACGTTTTCTTGCAATTCGAGTTCAACCGTGCTGCTCACACAAACATCCGGCTTGAGAGCTTCAGTCACTACAGACCCATTTACTAAGACATCATGCACAATACGGAAGCCGGAGGCATCTCCAATTATCTCGTAAAACATGCAAGATGTTATATCCGGATCGCTTGCAGCAAACACGCACGAAGATGAGGCTTGCTGATCCAGCACTTCTATCGTGTTTTCCATCATCACGCATGACACATTAGCAAGTGCCGGTGGTTCTGGGACATCCATAACGCTTACGGTTAAGTAACCATTGGCGCACAACGCTGCCTCCGTGGCGTCGCATACTTTCACGTTCAGACTGAATTGTATCCTGTCCTTTTCAAAGTCCAATGCGCGTGTTGTTCGTATGATACCGCTTTCAGTGCCAATTTCGAAAGGTGCTGATGCATCCATCAGAGAAAAGACATTTTTAGAGCTCGTGTCGGGGTCGATGTATGCAACTGTCATCACGATGGTACCAGCAGGCATGTTTTCACCCACAGAACCAACGGCGTTTTGCACCACAACAGGTGCTTCGTTTTCATCGATAACAAGGATTGTAATTGTCTCGTTGTGCAAGAATTCACCGTCAGAGTACCCGACGAGTAGTTCGTAAACTGGAGCACCTTCGAAGTTCAAACTAACTAGCGTCTGCAGCTGGCCATCTCTGCGAATGGAAAACTCGCAGTCGTCACCTGCCGATGTCCCCTCCATAATTATGAATCCGGCAGACGCCAGCGCATCTCCATCTACGTCGATCACTTCCACAGGTTTACCCACGAGCGAACCAGAAGGAAGATTCTCCTTCACAAAAAATGTAGATGCTAATACCATGGGAGGCTCGTTGACATCCTTCACAGCTATTGTGATGATTGTGGAGACCTCGATAGGGTCACATTGATTGTCTTCAAGTGGTAGCCTGCAGTCAACCCCCGCGTCTTTGACAGCAATGCTCGCATAGAGAAACGGCATCACCTCGTAGTTGAACGGGATAGTTGATAAAAGTTCGCCTTCGCTCGTAATTCGAATCCAGTCCGTGGCATTGGTTGTATAAATCAACATCGAATGGAGGTCCGGATCTACCACAAGGATTTTCCCGATAGACGTACCAGCTGGAGCATTCTCTGCGATAGATAGCGCGGCTATCTGAGCGAATTGAGGCGGTTCGTTTACATCCATGATTTCCACGAGGATCGATACTAGCGCTTCGAGAGCAGTCGGGTAGCCAGGGTCTGTGACCCGAACGCTGAATTCGTACCGCTTTATGCTTTCGTAGTCTAGTTGATCCCAGCGAACTATCAGCTGACCAGAGCAGCTTTCCAATCGAAAGGGCAAACCTCCTGCATCCTTCGTTACAAGTTCGTATCGCAAACTTGCTGTTTGTCCAATGTCCGGATCCGTAGCACGTATCGGGGTGCCGACCGGAAACCCAATATCAGAATTTTCAGCAACACGAAAAACGTATGCACTTTGCTGGTACACTGGGGGTTCATTTACATCCAGAATAGTGAGCTGAATGTCACGCTCAGCGAAGAGGCCCCCACTGTCGACAGCACGGACGCGAATCATGACCAGAGAATTGCTTTCGAAATCGAACAGGGAGGAGCTCAACACAGAGAGATTTCCCCCCGGAGCCAAAAAGACTTCGGGCGATGGAAACGCGAGCTCAAACATTACCTCGTCAGAAGAGTCCGGGTCATGAGCACTGATCGCTCCGATCCACGTACCCACCGGAGAGTTTTCCAACATTTCAAAACAGCAAGACGAGATGGTTGGCGGTTCGTTAATGTTGTCAATAAAGACCGATACTTCTGCCTCTCCCAAAAGACCTTCACTGTCCGTAACGGCCAGTGAAAACCGCAGAGGTTGGTCGACAGGGTCGATGCTTTCAAAGTCAAGTGTGTTGGTAGCTACCAGCAGCTCTCCAGAAGCTGTGACCGAGAACATGTTGCTGTTTGAACCGTGAATAAAGTACTCCAGAGGTAACGCATATGCCCCAAACATGTACACTGAGTTTTCTGTCGTATTAGCGACTCGGTAGTCTCCGCCCTTGCTCCCTTTGATGTAGATGTCAAAATACAGCGTGCTAGAGCTACTCTGGGCCGTAGCGGCTTTTCCCAGTAGCTTCGAAAACCCATCTGCCTCGACCCATTCCGGGACTGTGGGAACGTCTTGGTCCATAAGAAGGATCAAATTGCCGGGACTTGCCAGGTTCAGCGTAATATTAGTCACTGGGGTCATATCTACAGTCGTGACGACGAATGAATCGACAATTTCCTCTGGAAGAGAGGTCCATTCAAAGTCATCAGATCCAGAGAAGACGGATGACCTTTCACGAAGCCTTGATACGAATGTGCCAGTTCCTGACGCTTGAAAACTTGCCGCACCAATAGTGAGATACTTGACATCGCCCTGCTCAGCATCAGACGCGGCGACAGAACCAATCGAGCTCCTCGCAGGTGTGTTTTCTGCGATCCGGAAAACGCGCGTTGATGTTATTGGGGCCTCGTTGATATTCACGACTGTGACATAAACTTCTGTCTGTGCCGTCGCTTGACCATCCGAGCACTGGACGTTTAGAACGTACTTCCGTGTGGCCTCAAAGTCGAGCAGCGTTGTCTCTGCATAAACCATGCCACTTGCACTCTCCACCACAAATACGGCTGTATTGTTCAGGAGTAAAAACGTGAGCTCATCGTTGCGATCTTCGTCTGAACAGTGCACGGACCCCAGGATTTCCAGGTTTCTTAAGCTGGTTGATGCATTTATTGCAGAGCCTGCAAATTCAGCGGCGCTAAATGAGGCCGGCTGTATCACTGGAGGATCATTATCGTTCACTACTGCAACGGACACTGTCGAGAAAGTTTGCAGACCCTCGCGGTCTCTCACAGAAACGCCGACCACAATGACATCGTGGTCTTCGAAATTCAGCATCGATGCATTTGCGACAATCAACACACCACTTTCGCTATCGATCACAAATGGCGAGCCAATTGCCGAAGTAAGCGCAAACGACAGAACATCCCCGGTGTCCTCGTCGGCAGCTTCAACAGCACCTACTACCGTTCCTTCTGGCACATTTTCTAGCACAAACAGGTTTGCGGTATTGAGCACGGTAGGTGCCTCGTTGACATCAACGACAACTATGACCACTTCATTGCTGCATGTCAGTGGAACACCACTCGCAGGGACATCTGTCGCTTGGTATCGTAGTCGGTACTCACTCTGGGCTTCAAAGTTAGCGTAGCGCTGCTGCCCAGAAGAGAACTGTAGAATCCCAGTCGCGTATTCAATCGTAAATGGGGGAGCCTTCCCCGCGATAAGCAGTTGGAAAACATGGCTCTGAGCGAAATCAGCGTCCTGCACCTTTACTTGGCACTCACCTTGCGTTCCTGGAAGACCTTTGTGCAGTGCTGGAGAGTTTTCAAGAGCCCAGCACTGCAACGCCGGGCAAGTGGGTGGTTCATTGTCATTCACGACCTCCACAGTAACGACGACTGAGTCTGTAAGCCCTCGTGAATCAGTCACCAGTGCGATGAGCTGGTATTCTTTTGTTACTTCTGAGTCAAGTTTCCCTTTTTGTAACAAGGTAATAACCCCCGATTTGCCGTCAATGCCAAACAGGCTGCTCATTGTGCTGGTGGAAGCGTCATGTTTATCCCACGAATAAACCAAAATATCGTCGAGATCGAAGTCGGAGGCCTGTGCTATCCCAATCAATGCCCCAGGGTCAGCAAGTTCGTGAACGGTCAGTTTGTACATGTCCGAGACGAATACTGGCGGCTCAGGTACATCGGTCACTGCTATTGTGAAGCTAAAGGCAGTAGAAGCGTTGTTTATCGCTTTCAGTTCACCTCGAACAGTCAACACAGGTTCGGACCGCCTACTCTGAGCCGCAAGATTTAGCTTCACCAAGGCTTCGTAATTGATAAGCTCTCCAGTTGAGAAGATTGCTCCATCAGAATCAATTGCGATCGCATTCGTAATGGGCCGGCAATCTTTCAGAGAGAATGTAAAGCTATCGCCTTCAGGATCCAGGGCTACAAGTTGGCCAACGCGTATTCCACTATTTGAATTCTCTGCAACAGACATGTTTGCTACTGAGGCTTCCACAATTATCGGGGCTTCGTTGACGTCTCGAATAAATACAAATACAGACACACTGTCTGTGAGAAATCCGTCCCCGGTGTCCGTAACCGTTAGTTGCAAGCGGTGCACTTTTTGGCTTTCGTAGTCGAACACAGCCCTGGCGTACACAAGATCGCAACTCCTGTCGTCACCCTGGGTTATTCGACCGAACGTTTCGTAGTTGCCATCTATAGAGTAGAACAAACGCTGGTTGATATCCACGTCCATTGCTTCAAAGTGCTGTATAACAGCCCCAAGCTTTGCGGATTCGTCCACTTCCACGCAAAAGTGTTCGTTGTCATTAAAGCGATCACGCCTAGTGCCGTACTGGTCGACGGCGCAGTTGCGAGGGAGTTTCGGAGGTTCATTAATGTCGATGATAGATACTTGAACTAGTGTCACAATTGAGTTGAAAGCTGTGTCTTCAATGGATACATTGAAGGCGTACAAAGCCTGGCCCTCGAAATTCAAATCGCCGGAGACTCTCAACTGGCCGCTGTTCTCGCTGATGGTGAACGGAATGGTCTCGACATCATCTTGTTCCATAACAATAAAATACCGGAGAGTATCAAACGCATCCTCATCTTTAGCTTCCACTGCGTCTCCAACAAGAGCATACATCGGAGCATTTTCCCGAATCTCTCTCTTTGTGAGATTTGCTGCTGTGGGGGGATCATTGACATCCAGAACGTGAACCATGAGTGTGCATGTAGATGCCAACGATGACACCAGGTTGGTTCCGGATATGGGATTCTGGTCAGCAAAAGCGTCAGCGATTTTCAACGGAATGACATACTGCTGTTTCACCTCAAAATTTAGGCTGCCTGAGCCCTGCAACACTAGCCAATATTTACCGCCACTTGGTTGAACGTCAAAAATGTCGAAAGCAGCCTCTTTTGATTCACGATCCACTTCGAAGACGCTTATCGTGTTTTTCAGTGTTGAATCTTGGTCATCCCATTCGATTGGCCCAATGGCCGCACCCATTGCAGCATCCTCCTCGATCGTCAACGTGGCACCATGGCAGATTGGTACCTCGTTAACGTCGGTAACTTCCACGACAATGGGATCCGAAATTGCACTTAAACCTGCACGGTCTGTTGCGCTAACAGTGAGGGAATACTGACCGGACGTTTCGAAATCTAGCGCGTTTGACTTGCCGACACGAATTTCGCCATCGCAAGAGTGAATCATGAACGTATCCACCGAGTTGCCCTCGTGATCCGTTGCTTCGATGAGCCTGTACGAAAGCACGTCGTATCGATCTGGATCGAATGCTGCCGAAATAACGCCAACAACAGCACCGTAAATAGCATTTTCGGCAATCTGCAAGGATGGTTGGTACAGAAAAATCGGGGGTTCGTTTATGTCACCAACTTCGATCCGAATATTAGTGCTCATGCTTAGACCACCTGAATCTACGGCGTAGACGGTGATGTCATAGTAAGGGCTTAGCTCGTAGTCAATGGCACCAGATAACTCGATAGCCCCGTTCTCTGAGATCACGAAGCGATCGGTTGAATTTTGAGATATCGCCACGGAGTCGTTCTCTGGGTCCCAAAACCTGATTCTTGCTTCTTCGTTGTTGGAATTTCGCACCCGGCTTAGCGTTTCACCGACAGATTCAGGCACCCAGTAATCTCCAGACTCTACGACCGGAGCCTCGTTGACGTCTAATATCGATATTTGGACACCAGCCGAACAGCTTAGACCACTTCTATCAACAGCGCCCACACGCACCGTGACGCTTTTCTGGCTCTCGTAGTCGAAGGGGGACGTCAATATGATATTCCCGTCGTTATCGATAACCACGTTACTAGTCTTTTGACCACCATCAACAATGTAGTAGTCCAGCGTTCCCCAGGATAGCGAGTTGTGCGAATTCACGTCCGGATCCACTGCAGTTATTTGTCCGGCGATGCCTACTGCATTCTCAAACACATTTATCTGGAGCGCTGCGGCCATGAATTCGCACCTCTCGTTGATGTCGACAATCTCAACGGTAAGCGAATTAGTTGTTTGCTGCACGGGGTCTCCGTTATCTCTGGCGCTTACTACAATTGTAATGGCACGAACCGCCTCAAAGTCAAATAAGCTTTCGTCTTGAATTCTTATTTCCCCGGTGGCCTTACCGATGGAGACAACTTCGTTGCTTGACTTCGGCACGGTTGAGTTATTGTGTAGGAGAAGCTCAGTGCGTACCAAGGAGAACGAACAAATCTGGTCTGCGTCCTCATCTTCGACTGCAATAAACCCGATAAGCGAGTCTTGCGCAGAGTTTTCCCCGATCCAAAATTGTGTCGATGTAATCTCAGGGGCTTCATTTCGGTCCAACACCATGATTTCGAGGTTCACGGAAGATATTAGACCACCAGAGTCTGTTATCATCACTGCAACGGTGTATTTAGACTGTGACTCATAATCCAAAGGCGTGGTGGTGTAAATTGATCCCGTGGAAGAGTTGATTTCAAATGGACTCGTCGAATCCACCAGAATAAAACTAAGCTTATCGTGCGCATCTGGATCCGAGGAGTAAATTTCCCCAGTGCACACTTTGTTAAGATTTGACGAAGTGTACAACATGGACGCAATTGCGGCATCTTCTGCTACAAACAAAGTGTGCGGGATCGTTTGGGGCTTCTCGTTCGAATCTGCAACATTGATGCGTACGGTACTGAAGCTCTGCAGACCGCCGTTGTCCAGAACCCCAATCAGCAGCTCAAAGACCGAGCGCTGCTCAAAGTCCAGCCCAGCCTGGCTATTTACTACAAGTTTACCGTTCCCATCAACTGACAGCAGCGCAAAAGCATCAAAATCATTTCCTTGGACAATCGAGTACGTCAGCGTACTGTTCTGATACGCATCGTCGTCCATTGCGGTGACTTCTCCTACGGCGGTCATCTTTGCAGCATTTTCTTGCACCTCAAAACTGTACGGGCTAGCCACAAATACTGGTGGCTCGTTGGTGTTCGTAATACTGATCATGACAGCAACATCGTCGAATAAACGATTTTCGTCCAAGGCTCGGACTGTCATCCGATAGGATTGTTTGGTCTCAAAATCAAGAGCGGCATACATTTCTAGCGTAATCACGCCAGCGGCAGAAATCATAAATGGCCCTGCATCGTCGCTAGCCAATCTCCTGAAGTGATAGGATAATATTGATTCCACATCCTCATCCACTGCCCGGACAACACCTACAACGCTTCCAGCACCAATACTCTCCGCAACAGAAAATAGGTACATCCTTTGCACGAATCGGGGTGCCTCATTGACGTCAGCAGTATCCAGAAGCACGGTCATGGTACTTGGTAGTGAGGGCTGTGAGATAGTATTATTTCCATCAGAACGGACCAGGAGCTTGACGTGTATCACACACAGTTGCGACATTTCGTAGTCGAAGCCGCCTGAGAGAAGCACGAGCTGACCGCATGCGTCAATTGACAACTTGGCTAGGCTGTCGCAGGAGTTGCTGACGATTGCCAGCCCATCAGAACATTCATAGTCCACGCTCCTGATTTCTTCATCGACAATGTAGACCGTCAAAGGTGAACCGACTGTTTCTCCGACGCCAATATCTTCGTTTACTTTGATTTGCACTACTTCCTGCGCAAAATAGGCTGGCTCCAACACATTCGTCAATGCTACGTAAAATCTCGCCTTTGCGGCAAGGCCCCCAACGTCTTGAACGCAAATGTCTATCCAAAAGGATGGCACTGCTTCAAAGTTTAGAGCAGTCGAATTAATGACAACGAGTTGGGCGCTATTGGACGGAGTATGCTTCACACCAAAAGTACCAGACAGGCTTTGCCCACAGTCCCAGTACTGAAGTCTGTCTCGCTTGTCGGGATCTCGTGCTTGCAGCAAGCTCACCTCCGTGCCAGGGGCAGCATTTTCACTTAGCAAGATTGACACTGCACCATCAAGCTCCGGGGCTTCGTTTACATCCATCACGTGGATAGTGCCCTCGGCTGATGCAGTGTATTCTCCGTCGGATACTTGAACAATGAGCGGTAATATTACCCCAGATTCGGATTCAAAGTCGAGCGAGCATCCCACATTAAGAATCAAGTGCCCGGAAGATGAGTTAATCTTGATGCACTTTTGCCAAGCTGTGTTGATTTCCACAAGAGAGAACGTCAAAGCTGAGTTCTTGTCGACATCGTGTGCAACCACTGGTTCCCCAATGACACTTCCCGGGATGTAGTCCTCTGGAATGTAATACTTAAACCCCTGGATCGTTGGAGGCTCGTTAACATTGAGAACATGGATCTGAAAGCTAGCGTCGGCGGACAAACCGTTATAGTCGACGACACGAATTTGGATTTCGTGCAGAATGCGGCTTTCGTAGTTGAGGGCCCGTGCTATTCTCACCTGTCCAGAAGCGGGATCGATGGCAAAATTCGTCGTTCCATTGCCTTCTGGTAGTGAGAATGTCAGCTTCTCGTAACCATTGCCCCAGTCAGAGTCTGTCGTTCGACTGACGAACGGCTCCCCGATACTGACGCCGACTGGGACATCTTCACGAATACTAATCACTTGGTTACTTATTTCTGGAGCTTCATTCACGTCGACAATGACAATTGACACCTCAGCGTTGGAGAATAACCCACTTTCATCGCGAGCAGATACAATTAGTGTATACTCGCTAGCAGCTTCAAAGTCAAGGCCCGCAGCCTTTTGGAATATGATGCCAGTGGAAGCATCGATACCGAATGCATTAGGGGCTCCTTGTTTGCGGTCCAGAGAGCTCTCAGACATGATGCTAAAGGAAATCGTATCGCCATCGGGATCTTCGGCCTTTACACCTGGGAATAATTGCGTTTTGAAGGGCATGTTTTCTTTCAGCAGGTATTTCATCGCTGTGACGATCGGTGCCTCATTTACGTCAGTGACTACGATATTCACCGTTTGGCGGGCACTGACCGCGCCAATAGTATCGGTGGCTATAATTACAAGCAAGTATTCTGCCTTGCTTTCGTAGTCTAAGCCTGCTGTCACTAGTTCAATGCTGTTGTTGATGACGTCAAACATGTCTGGATCGCCCATTAGCCTCACAGTTACAACATCGGATTGCCCATCGGGCAAAATATCAGGATCATAGACATGAATCATGCCCACTGCTTTTGTTCCCACAACCGTATTCTCAGCAATGTAGAAAGTTGTCACCGAAAGCTTTGGCCGCTCATTTACGTCCACAACGGCAATTTCAACTCGTTGTGGTGGAGAAGTTAGCCCCATCATGTCCGAAGCTTGCACTAGCAGCTGCCACAACGTTTTCTGCTCATAGTCAACATTTGCGGGCGCATCCACGAAAACTTCGCCTTGGTCGCTTATTAAGAAGGGAGAGGCTGGGTCACCATCAAGCTGTCTCCACACATGAGTACGCCAGGTGGCATTCGAAGAGTTGCTATCCTCGTCGTGCACAGCAAGTGTGCATACTATAGTACCTGGCATCAGTGCGGCTTGACCTAGGTCCAAATCATACGGAATTTCTTGGAACTGACACCTATGGGGTGATATTGCAGTTGGTGCGTCATTTTTGTCGACAACAAAGATCACTATGGACCCGCATCCGTGCAACGGCGATGTTCCTCTGTCCACTACACAAACCGTCTGTGTGATATTTTGGACTAGTTCATAGTTGAGATATGATGCGTTCATGACGGCAAGCATACCAGATACGGCATCGATTCCAAACACTGGAGGGTCAGTTTGTAAGCTCTCCGGAAGATAGTATACCATTCCCCCATAGTCCAGATCGGCTCCATCTGGATCCGAGGCGTCCACCAAGCAAATCCCAGTCCCAACCGGAGAGTTTTCATCCACAAAACAGGTACCATTGAGTACCACTGGTGGTTCGTTCACGTCCACTATATAAATGGTTACAGTAGACACTGCTGCTAATCCCCCACGATCTGTGACCAAAACCAACAGTTCGTACTCGTTGCAGCGCTCGTAATCAAGTAGGTCAATTATGGCCGCAAGCTGCCCAGTGTCTTCGTCGACAGAAAAGATCGGTTCCGGTGGATTCCCTTCCAGGATGGTAAATCGAACTGCGTCATAGGTGTCCGGATCAGTAAATGGCACAACTCCTCTCTCTAATCCAACACGCGAAACTGCATGTATTTGAGCAAAAGAGCACAACAAGGATCCTGTTAGCGTCACACACTAGGATTTTCCATCGTAGCATCGAGTTTGAAAGTCGTACCGTGCGTCACCGTAATCTCCATAACCGGTGAGCTGGATGCACCCCGATCAAAGGAGCCAACTTCCCCTATACCGCCGCCTGAAATAAAGAACACCACACTTGACGACCGCGATAAATTGACTTGAGCAGTACGAAGTAAGGATGCGACGTTCGGCGACTGAATCATGGTCACCGTACTTTCTTCGTTGATATCCCATTGAACGTAAGAAGACGAGCCAAAGGATTCCAGCTCGCGGCTGTCGTTCCAAGAAGAAGCAGATTCATTCAGCAGTCGAATTTGCAAGGAGAGAGGACCCACCTTTCCTGACGGGACGGTGAAGAGCAGATGGACCAGAGAAAGCTGAGCCCCCGCTTCAGGGAGCTCAATATCATCAAACCGCAATACGGTGCCCACCGCAGCACGCCTTATAGAATCGTAACCCAAAACTATGGACTTCCTCGACGTCTCCAGAGAGTATCCGTTGCCAGTGCTCTCTTTGATAATTTCATAGTCGGCTTCCGAAGAAATAATGGGGAAAAGGAACAGTTCCGTTGGTAGAGGCTTGGACAAAATCGAATTTGAACCTGCGGGGTTAGTGAACACATGTTAGCACAGCAACCAAGCGCGCAGGGAGGTATTAGGATAACAGCAGACTTACCTTCTGAAACACTTAACGAAAGGTTCACTGTCGTTGGATTCTCGTTCACGTCTCTCGCGGTGATGACAATTGCACAAGTTGTGCTGAGTGCCCCTCGCCTATCGTGATAAGCACCGTCATCAGAAACTACCACGGTAGCTGTTGTTTGATTGAGGGAAGAAGATTCGAAGTCAAAGTTTGTTGCGTGGGTGATAAAAAGCTGTCCCGTTCCGGGCGTTACTCCGATGAATGGGTGCTCCAGCGTAAAGTCGAACGAAGAACCCACGTCGTTGTCGACGATGAACTTAAGCAATGGCTCTCCTATGCGAGCTCCAATTCGTGCGTTCTCTTCAATTTCAAAATTTAGGCGTTGATCGCAGCGAGGCGGTGAGTTGTCAGCCACGATCGATACTGTAAGGCTTGTCGAGTCAGAAAGGTGATCCTGGTCAGACACTTTAGCAGTCAGCTCGAAAACAGTTCCTTCGGGCAGCCCTTGAAGTCTCTCCGGTGCTACAACTTTCAACTCCCCCGTTTGGGGGTCGATGGCAAACACGCTGAGACCGTTTTCTGCCACAGTCGGCGCATTTTGTGTTGCTAGATTGAGAGAAAACGAAAGAATCGCGTCATGGTCTTCATCAGCTGCTTGAAGCGCAGTCACCACGGTTCCAATTGTAGCGTGACTAGAAACTGAGAAAGTATTTACCATGTTCCCGCCACTTCGGAAGAAAGGCGCTTCGTTGCTGTCCTGAATATTGACAACGAGAATACTAGAAGTGCATAGTACAAAGGGATCACACGCGCGTAATTCCAGCTCGTAGGATGATGTGGCTTCGTAATTCAATGCCAACATCAGGATCACTTCGGGGTCCTCTTGACTCCTAAAGCCAAATACGTTTTTCGCACCTGCATTTCGCAATTGGTAGGTCAATAGCTGATTTCGGTCACTATCTCTGACGCTCCAAACGAACACAATTGTCCCCACTTTGGCTCCCTCTGACACAACGATCTCAATGCGTGCCATACTCGTTGGCGCTTCATTTACATCTCGAATGATCGCAACGAGCTGGGCAGTTGAAGATAGAGGAGGGTCCCCGCGATCTGTTACGCGCACATTTACCGAAGCTTTGTGAAGCGGGATCTGTTCAAAATCCAGCCCCCCTATCTGAAACACGGAAAGCTGTCCGCTATCGGGGTCGACTGAGAACAACCCCGGCACTGACTGAGTCTCAATTTCGTACCGTAGCCCGGTAGATTGGCCCAGGTCTTGATCGTAGGCTCGCACCATGTGAACAGACCCATTTGAATTCTCCTCGACCTCAAACGTATCACTTACGACAATTGGGGGTTCGTTTTCGTTCTGAATAAAGATGGTCAGGGTACAGAGGCTACATGCCCCTGCCTGATCGCACGCTGAAAACCAGAAGTCGTATTGGTCTCGAAGCTCGTAGTCCGGTGGCGGTTGCTCCACAACAATCCAGCCGTCGTTCAGACGAAAGCCCCCTAGCTCATTACTATCGATGAGCGAAAGAGAAGGACTGTCCTCTACATTCGCTGCATCTCGATCTATGCTATCCAGAATGGGTTGGATAACCGTTCCGATAGGGCTGTTTTCTTTTACTGAACGTGTTTCAGCCTGGCAAGCGGGCGGCTCGTTCACATCGAGTACCAGGATAGTTACCAAAGTTGCGTCTACCAAGAGACCATCTGTCACGCCGACCCGCAGTTCATAGGACGCTTTTTCCTCATAGTCCAGATCGGCGGCGAGAACGAGTCTTATCTGGCCAGTTGGTGCACTGATCTCAAACAAGCCGGTGAAAGCCTCTGATATGATGGTAAACGCCAGATAATCACCCGTGTCTGGATCAGTTGCCCGGACGGATCCTACTACGAACTCATCTGAAGCGTCTTCAGCAATAGTGAAGGTATACGCCGCGTGCTCAAAGACTGGCGGCTCGTTTACATCAATAACCGTAACATAAACCATAAGGTTTAGTACCGATAACGCCGAATCGTATACAGAAACGGATATGGGCAGTGTTCCAGTCATGGACTCGAAATCCAAGGACATTTTTACTTGGAGCTGGCCATTACAGCCATCCAAGCTAAAGAAAGGCGAATATTCCGACGTATCAAGAATATAGTTTAAGGTGTCATTTTCAGGATCCCAGACAAAGTTTGATATGGAGGACCCAACCAGAAGCCCCTCCAGTGCATTTTCCGCTGCATCAAACTGGATAGTAGACTCCGTAATGGGGCGAGGAGGCTCATTCACGTTTGTGATTTCGATCGCAAGTGTGGAAGTCGCATTCAGATCACTGTCTATCTTAGACACCATAAACGACACAGAGAGCACATGTATCGTCTCGTAGTCAAATGGGTTCATGAGTGACAGCTCGCCGCTATTCTCATCAATGGCGATAAATTCTTGTAGAGCTCCAATCAACGAAAATCGCAAGTTATCGCCTGAGCGATTGTCTGGGTCCGTGGCATTAACCAAGAATACAGAGCGAGGAATGGCTCCGTTTTCCTGAATGGAAACATGGTATGTGCTGAGGACCAGTGGGGATTCTTCTACATTCAGCACCGAAACGTAGAGTGTTGCATGTGTCGTTAATAGCCCGCCATCTGTCACCTGCAGCAGAATTTCATGCTCTGGACGCGTTTCGAAATCAAGTAGATTGGGAGAACCAACAGTAACTTTTCCTGTTTCTTCATCAACGTTGAAAATGCTGCTGTTTAACAGTCGATATCGAAGCGATCTCCAGGGAGATGTAGTGTCGGGATCCACAGCAAGAGCTATCATAACTAAATCACCCTGGCTAGCTGTCTCTACAATGGTGCCGCGCTGGCCAGCCAGTAAACTTGGTGCTTCGTTTTCGTCGATGATGGCCACGGAAATAGTGGTGTGCGTGGACCTCGATTTCGGTGCATCGTCCCGGATGAGAACCGAGCACGATATGGTCGCATCAGTCTCGTAGTCAAAACTGTGGCTCTGCGTTACTAACAATGCGCTTGAAATCGGATCAAAACGGAAGGGGCAGCCGTCGTTGACGATCTCCACAGAGAGCTTTTCATGCCTTTCTACCGTATTGGCCGAAAAGATTCCGATGCGAGCTTCTTCAGCAGGGTTCTCCACAATAGTGAATGCATTTGATGACGACATCGGTGCGTCATTTTCGTCAAGAACCTCGATGCCGACTAGAGCAGTGTCATTAAGTCCGTCTTCGTCAAATACCTCGACGGTAAAGCGAAAGGATTGCCTGAGCTCATAATCCATCCAACTACGTCGAGCCAGCAGTTGCCCGGACTGAGGGTCTATTGTGACACCTTCTGGTCGGTCTGATTCCAAAAGCCGATATTGAAGTGTTTGGTTGCTATCTTCGTCGTAAGCTTGTACAGGGCCTAGTAATTCGTAGTCTGGGACAACAAAAGGATTAGACCAAAATGCACAGTGACGAATTGGCAAGAACAACAGTACTAATACAGCGTACCCGGTTCTGGGCCAAAAAGCTCGAGACGGAGGCAATTGGATCTCGACCAAGAAACGGGAACGATTCTTAGTTGCGTCGCGATTACATTGGGAAAAACCACGCGAATCCCAGCTGAATCGTCACCATCCCCACGTTTCGCTGAAAACGTGTAAGGCATCTCTGCAGCGAAACCATCCGAGCTAAAACCGGTAAATGATGTCCTTGCGGACAGACGGTATTCGAGGTGAAAGGTCTCCAACAGCCCAGCGTTGCCATTGGTATCAACACCTGGGTATATAATGGCCTGCGTCACCATGGTTGGTCTTGGGAAGGCCACTTGAACCCACTCCGACGATGAATTCGTCTCAGGACACCAAGATTTATTGACGCTGTCCCGCCGAATGGCGGCCAAACCACCCAAGCCATAGCCATGAACGTTTTTGCTGGCTTGGAATGAGCTCGCCGTGATGGAAGCGCTCTTGATGATAGGCTGCGTCAAATCACCGATTAGTTTCGATTGGAAGTCTGGTGTTAACAAAGTAAAACAGAAAGTTAGTCATCACGACAGGTTCATAGAGATGTAAAGCTAAAGGCCCTTACATGCTGAACAACAAGCTAGCGAGGCATTTCCCGCGTTTTGCTCTGGTTTGATGTCACTGTAAGAGCATCCCGGAGCCAACAAGCTGGCCTGGTCCGCGGCCGGGAAAATAGTCGAGGTGAATTGTGGATCGACGCATAGCGAATCAAAATCTATATGGTCGCAAAGTCGAAGCCCTTGACTTTCGCAGTAACCACGTCCCTCTTCGTACGTTACTGGGTTGGAGAGTTGTGCTTCTTCTCCAAAAAAGGATGGCACTGTTGATGCATTACAAATAATTAGTCACTAAACCGAACCGTGTGCGCAAGTTAAAGCGAGGAATCGACAGACTCACCTGAGTATGAAAGAAGCTCCAGTACCTGAGATGCTGAAATGGCCCCGGCAAAGTAGTGGAATCGAGATATCCACCCCGTAAATAGATCGTTTGGAGAAGATAAGACAGCAGTTTGTGCAACGGTGGCCGGCACCCACGCCACGGAAGTTGTCGCATCGAGTTTGCCGTTGACAAACAGACGCATGATACCATCTCCGCTAGCGTGGACGACTGCAATGTATTTCCAGCTTCCGTCGACAACAACCTCTGCACTGATCATCGTGAAAGAGTCGGCTGTGACTTCAAGTCTTCCATCCCTATTTACAGAAATAGAAAGGAATTCACTAATTGATGAGCTCTGCAGCAAGAGAATGTTACCATGCTTTCTCGTAGACCGCAGACTCATCGCGACGCTGAAATCCACGTCTCCAAGCATGAACTCAAAATGGGCTTCATTCAGGAGGTTCTGTGTAATAGCCCCCGTAAATAATCCACCCGACGATTTATAGTGAAGGGCAGCGTACTCTCCAGCATATAGGTCCACACTCTCGACGATTTTCCGTACGCCACAAGTTGCCGGGTCTAACGTGGGGGGCTCGTTAACATCTGAGACGACAATTGTGAGGCTTCCGCATCCACTCATCACCGCCACAAAGTTGTTCCTCTCGCCATCATCTGCAGCACACAGCACGAGCGCGATTTCAGGTTCACTTTCGAAATCGAGGGACGGTGCCCAAAGGTAAACGTCTGCCGCGTTGGCGCTAATAGGACGAAACCGTATCGTATCTGTTTCGGGCACTGTGGAAAATGATAACACGCTGGCTGCGTAGGAATCCAACCCATGCACTTGGCCTAGGTATGTACCCATTCCACAGTCCTCTGGCACAGTAAATACAAAGTGCCCGACGGCAGGCGGCGAGTTCACACTGCTGACTGTAATCAAAATGAGCAGATTGGTCTCCGATGCCAGCCCCTTTCCAAGTTGGTCTACAGCCTCAATTGTGATGTTATGCGTCTCCAATGCTTCAAGCTGCTGCATAGTGCTCAGCATACCTGAGTCAGTAAGATAGAATACGTCTTTTGACGTCGTTGCAACTATGCGATATTGCACGGCGGCTGCGTTTCCGTCGGGATCAACGGCAACGACCTGATACACGGATGCACCAACGGTGGTTGTATCTGGGATGTGCACCCTCACCACCGATTCTGTGAAGAAAGGTGCTTCATTGGTATCAGTAATCTCTACAATTACCGAAAACTCAACAAAATTTCCTCCACTATCGACAGCTCGGCAAATCAAATCAACACTCACCACAGCTTCGTAGTCAAACAAATCAGAGTTCAAAACCCGAAGTTCACCTGTTTCAGTGATGTTAAAGAACGCTGCACTTGGGCTTGTAGATATGAGCTTGAAGGTCAGTGTATCTTCAATATCGTCATCATGGAAGAAAGTTGAGAGGGCACTTCCGACCTGTGACCCATTTGGTGCGTTCTCGGGTGTGCTCAGTCGGAGTGGGGGCGCAACAGTAAATTGCGGGGGTTCGTTCTCATTAGTGACCTCTACTGTAAAAGTCTCCGACACCGATAATTTGTTTTCACTTGAATCCGCCACAGTAACTGTAATCTCAAATTGGCGACGGCGCTCGAAGTCGACATCGGCGTTGAGCACCTCGATTTGAGCAGCTGACGAGGACAACTGGACAATGCGGAAAGCATCCAAACCGATATTCCCAGCAATCCTAGATCTGTAAGAGAATGCTAGCGTTTGGTTTTCGGGGTCGAAGCATCGCAGCTGGGCGACCACGGTTCCTCGTGGTGAATTCTCGGGGAGTGCGAAAGTATTAATGTCGATGGCGGGGGCTTCGTTGACATCCAGGACATTGACGGTAATGTGCACCACTGATACAAGCATATCGCTGTCTGTGATACTCACAACTAACTGGTACACTCGTGTGTCTTCATAGTCGATCGCTGAGTTTTCTGCAACAAAAAGTTGGCCAGTCATTTCCGAAATGTCAAATGGAATGTTGACTTTGGCTGCCATGATAGCAAAGCGAAATGACGTGTGAACCCCCTCAGGGTCAATAGGTGAAAGCGGTGCACCTACGAGAGCAGCAGCCAGCGAGTTTTCTTTTACACTGAAAACTTGCGGGCTCTTTATAGTCGGAGGCTCATTCACGTCTATGACATGAACGCGTACCCAAGCTCTACTCTGGAGTAAGGTGTCTGTGACCTCGACCAGCACATTGTACACACGCTGCTTCTCATAGTCAAGAAAGGCCTTATCGCCCAAGGCTAGTTGACCTGTCACCGGATCAATTATGTACATGTCCGTTGTTGATTGCTCCGCAATTCGAAACCCCAGCGTCGAATTCACATCCTGGTCAATAGGTTCAATTGGTAACCCCACCAAATCACCTGGAAGACTATTTTCGGCAATGGCCACTTCAATCGAATCGCGTGCGATCGTGGTGAAGCTGGCAATTGAGACCGGTTTCCATTGCTCACTGCCTAGCTGAAACTCAACTGAGAGGGTGCTCCTCGATGGCGAGTACAGAAAGATTGCCACCTCGTGACTTCCTCGGCGCATAGGTTCTCCAGTTGCGACTTCATCCGAGTACTGTAAGTGATGCCCAGGACGGAAGGACGTTGTTGGTGTAAATAAAGCTTGGTTGATCAAAAACGCAGCCTTCAACTCGACCCGAGAGAGGATGCGCCACGAGACAGCGTTGTCAGTGGGCAGTAAAAAATTCCACTTGAGAATCGCTCCGTACTCTCCATGAGGTGTATCGTGGCAAAGCCCTTCACTCTCGAACTCTTTCAGGCTTTCAACACTCTGAGAACAGAATCCTGCAGGCTGGTTTGCTGATTGGATTGCCGCGATTAGCCCCATTCCTGTAGGAGCAGACACTGAATCCACAACGAGCATTTTTGTTTCCGCATTGATTGAATAATTGATTCTGAGAACAGGTTTTTCATTTACGTCTCGAATATTCACGGTGATATTTGCAGCGGATGCCAAACTCGGCATTCCGCTGTCGTTCACAGAAACCATTATTTCGTGGTATTGGATCTGCTCGTAATCAAGGGAGTTCGAGCGTTTGACGTAGATTTGCCCATTGCACGGCAGAATACCAAACAGGTCGTAGGTGTTGCCGCCAATGATCTCGTAGCTCAAATGCTGTCCAATATCAGGATCAAATGCCACGACAGGACGTCCTACCGAAGTACCTTCGTAAGCATTCTCGTCAACGCTGATAATGGACGGAATTATTTTGGGCGGCTCGTTTATGTCGTTGACACGGACCACTACATCGGAGTAAGAGCACATGTCCAGCGAGTCGCACGCACGAACAGAGATATGGTACTCCGAGCGCATTTCAAAATCGAGTTGGGATCTTGCTATAATCAGCTCGTTATCCTGAAAGATGAACGGCAAGGCTGCGTCCTTATCGATAACAGAATACGTAATTGCGTGGCCTTCTGGGTCTGAGGCAATAGACTGTGAGTTCGTTATCACAACAGTACCCACAGGACTATTTTCGTCAACACTTACGCTGCTTAGGTAGAAAACGGGTGCTTCGTTGGAGTCTACTACTTGAACCTCAATGGTTTGCGAAGATGACAATCCCGCGATATCTGTCACCATCACCAGGAGCTCGTAGGTCCGCTGCCGTTCGTAATCAAAAGCGGTTGAATCCGTGGGGAAGATTTCGCCGGTGTCGGAATCAATGATGAATAAGTAACTAGCACTGCTGCTCAATAACGCATATTGCAGTCGGTCATTTTCGTCGGAGTCATGACCAACTACCTGAAGCACACTTACGGAAGAATTTTGAACCATTCCACTGGCAAATTCTGCGACTGAGCCGCTAAGACCAGGAATGATCCATGGCGGTTCATTTACGTCAACAACTACAACTACGATCACTGCACTGGATGTGCACGGGTCCGTGGCATCATCCGTTACGAATACCACGAGTTCAAATTGTGCATGTATTTCGTAGTCCAGTTTTGTCGACTCGAGCACTACCAGCAGACCGGAACTTTCGCCGATGGCAAACATATCCGAGTCGAGCTCAAAAAACAATCGCCCCGCAGTACCCATTGGGTAGTCTTCGTCCGACGCAGTAATCGCTTCTCCCAAAATTGCACCCGCTAAGCTGTTTTCGTGGATATATCGTGTCTGCGCTGGAATGTGTGGGCAATCGTTTGTGTCCAGAACTTTCACTGAAACGGGGCAGGAAGCAACGTTAGCCCCATCGCTCACCAAAACGGTCAAGTCGTAGAAGGCAGTGATTTCATGGTTGATCAATGTGGAATCGCTCACAAAGACGCTACCACTAGAATTGATGTAAAAGAACGTCGTATCCACCATTTCAAAAGCCAGAGGACCGCCTTCTGGGTCTGAAGACTGAATTTGCATTACCCAGTCTCCCCGCACAATATCGTTCTCGCTTACTGCCCCCGTCTGCAGTCGGCAAATAGGTGGTTCATCCAAGTCCAGCACTTGCACTTCCAGCGGGCAAACAATGTAGTCCACCTCCGAGTAGAATGCCGCAAACGTCAAAGAATATGAAGTCCGTCGCTCAAAATCCAGTGTCTTACCATTGCCGACAGCAATTTCACCTGTCGTGGTATTCATTGTAAAAGGTGCGCTCGAATCCCGCAGCTCGAAGCGCGAGATTGGCCAATAGGGGGGAATAATTTGCGCCCGCATCAGGGCGACGCCGATTGAGTTTTCAAGAACACCAACGTGTGGAACCTTGCTTTGGCACTGAATAGGCGGTGGCTCAGCTAAGACAGTGATGGTGCATATGGCCTGCAGCACGTTTTCCCCGTCACTTACTTCGATTGTCAGTTGAAACGATGACTCATTGTCGAAAGACGAATCCCAGGGTTCAGTGATTACCAATGCATAGTCACTTGAGACGGAAAACAAATGTCCATGCGCCTGGCCCTCAGCAATAGTAAACGTGAGGACCGAATCTTCTGGGTCGTCAATATTAAACTTTAATATGCGGTGGCTGGCGGCTGCACTTTGAGAGAACGACCCGCGGTATGCTACTTCGCCGTTCGGAGGTTCATTGACATCGATTACTTCAACGAGCACGACACATGCCCCACTTAAACCACCCTGATCTGTCGTCTCCACAGTCACATAATGGAATCGATGGGTCTCATAGTCGAGACGCTTCTTCAGCACGAGATGACCGTTAGCATTCACAGAAAATGCTTCACTGGCATTAGCAATTCGGTAGGTAAACACTTCGTCAGCCTCATCCTCGTCCACAACAGCAATTATGGGTGGGAAAATGCTATCGACTGGAGCGTCTTCGCTCATGCTAACGTGTCCACATGTTGCTCGCGGAGCATCGTTCGTGTTCAGCACTGATACATCAAGCTCGTAGCTGACAAGTACCTCTCCGTCCAGCACCTTGATCACAATTAAGTGCGAACTTTTCTCTTCAAAGTTCACACCGCTACTTCCAACATGCAAGTGGCCGGTCGAGGCGTCGAAATAAAATGTACCAGGCATGCTTTGGGACTGCAGATAGAATTCCAATATCAAGTTCTCCGGGTCTGAGAACATAGATGACAGGGCTGGTTCGACCCGAGTTCCTAAAGGCACGTTTTCGTTGACGGACAGTTTGAAGCTCGACCCTAGGACGGGTGGTTCGTTCACATCCTGCAATTCGATCGCAAATAGCCTGTCAGCTGAAAACGACTCGAAGGATGAATCCTGCACCGATATCACTGCCTCAAATGTTTTTTTCAGAGATCCTGCAGTGAAAATGCGGCTCCATTCTGAATTTCGAAACTGCATGTCCAACACGTAGCCGGCTCGAATCAATGGAACTTCAAATCGAAGGCTCCCGGTGACTGTGCTGGCCAACATGCCTTCGTATTCCGTCACGTTAACAGCAACCCGAATCTTCCCTTCCATTCCAATACGTGCCTTTACGATGTCTCGGGTTTTCACTCCGGAAGACTGTGCGTTGTCACGTATGTATAGAATGTCTATAAAAGTGGAATTACCTTGACTTTTCGGAAACTGAACGCCTTGAATAGTCAGCGAGTCCAATCCGCCAGAAAGATTAATGGGGATAAAGGCTGGTGGGACCAAGGCATCGTACGCAAATGCTTCATAGTCGAAGCAGGCTGTGTTAGCAACAGACAACTGACCGGTTTGGGTGTTTATCTGTAAGCATTCATCGATTTGTTGCGACGTCACGGAAAACGTTATTTCGTCGCCGGCATCTGGATCAAGTGCCACAACCGGTTGCCCTATGAGCGTTCCACTCGGTGTGTTTTCTTGGAGTTGAAATGACGAAGCATGAATAACCGGAGGCTCGTTCACGTCAATCACATAAATAGTTAAATTGGCGTTAGAGGAAAGGGATCCTTTGTCTCTTACTTCGAATAGCAGCACATAGTCACTGCATTGCTCAAAATCCAAAGCCGTGAAAATTTCCAGATCATTTGCATCTTTTTTATACCTGAATGGGCATGGAGTTGGATAGCAATCCATCAGTGAAAGCGTTAAAGAATCCCCATGATCTTCGTCACTTTCGAAAAGCGCAGAGGCTAAGTTCACGATGTCGATGACACCTTCCCGTATGTAAATTGGTGTAGTATCGAGTGAGGGAGGCTCATTTACATCCATAATTGCGATCGTGGAGACAAAACTTGCACTGAGGGAGGGTTTTCCGCTGTCAGAAACCTCCACAGTGAGCTCATAGCGGTCCTTCTTTTCAAAGTCCAGACCAGCACCCAGCTGATAGACAGCGTATGCACTAGCTCCCCCGCATAAAGCAGTTGGCATATCATCGCACATTTCGTCGCACGCGTTGTCTTTTAGTTGATGTCGCGATAACCCCGGGCTTACGTTACTGCACCAACACTTCCTTCCAACCGTTAGCACCATGAACTGGAACGATGAGCATTTCAGCAAACAAGATGCAAAGGAACTTCCACTCTTGGACTTATTCGCATCCTCTGTCACTGACTCGCGAATTTGCGAAAAGCAACCAACGAATTCCTCGCCCAGGCCGTCTGCAACCCTCAACTGGCCGGTCGACTCATCGATCGAGAAAAAGCCATCGTCGTTTCCTGAAGTAATTGCGAACGACAATTGCTGTTTCGCATCAGGATCTGTGGCAACCAGTAAACTGCCAACTGCAGTACCACTGCGAGCATCTTCTCGAACAGTCCTATTTTGATTGGTTGATTCGGGTACCTCGTTCTCGTCTATAATATCCACCTTCAGCGACACGACGGCAGACTTTGGGTCTTTTTCTCGATGCTCCTCAATCAAGATGCTGAGTGAAAAGCGGTCTATCGTTTCGTAGTCCAGTTCAGCCCGTATCACGAGCAACGAGTCGTTTTCAATGGAAAACGTGTCCAGGTAATTTCCATCAACGATTCTGATTCGAACCGTGTCGTCTTCGGGGTCGAAGGCTTCTAGTGTTCCAATCACATCTCCGATGTTTGCCGCTTCCGAAACCTTCAGTGGTGACGTGTCTGATAGCATGGGTGGTTCATTTACGTTGACGACCCACACCGTTACCGCTGTCGTCGCTAATAATCCGCTACTATCTTGAACGCTAAGCCGAAGCTGGTACTGGTTGTGGGTTTCATAATCCAGTGCAGCGGTGCTTTGAATGTAGCCAGTTAGGCGATCAACTTGGAACAGGTCGACAAATTCAGAGTTAACGAGTGAATATTGCAGACCCGTAGCACCAGAGTCGTCATCGTCTGCAATTATGTACGGTGCAGAAGCTGGGACAAAACGAAATCAGTTAGTTTGTGGCTCCGCAAACGAATAAGGCCGCAATACAAGTGAGTACGTTACCATAGGTTGCGATACTTGCGCATGGTTGATCCGCGTCCTTGAAGTATGACGAAGGAGTCCATAACTGCGTGGCAGGGTCAAAATACTGAACTGCAACAACCTGCATGCAGTGTTCCGGCATGCAGGCAGTATGTAGAACAACCTTAGATGCGTCGACGATCGTCTGAAACTTGAGCTCGATCCATACGCCTGTGTGATTGGTCTGGTTCGCGGTGACGATGGCAACAGTGCTGATGTCCCCATCAATTGCGTTTTCAAGTTCTGATCCGTTAGATGCCGAAAGTATGGCAGTGGCCATATCGACGCGTTCTCGCTCAGAGAACCACACGAGCTCGCGGATGCCAAACGCTGGGGATCCACCGTCTGAGAGAACAACAAGTCGCCATCTGCTCGACATTTGAGCATATGAGTCACTTATACTTGCACCGCTCCCAAACTTTACTGTCCCACCGTCTTGAGTAGTGTCTAGGTGGCTCTGCGAAAAACTCAAATCCGTTAAGTACCCGTCAAATCTGTTCACATAAAAACAGTCACAGTCATATTAGCCACAGGTGCCGTTGTCGGGAGTGACAATCATTGTCATGCCAAGTTCACCTGTAATATTCGATCAGACTCACGAAGGCAGAGTTTGCACTCCTAACAGCGTTCGCTCGAACAACTTCGGCCCTCTTCACTTCATTCCAGAGGCGCACTTCCTGAATCAGGAATTCAAACGGTTTCACTGGGCAGCTCACGTCGTTAATGCAGTTGCCAATGACAAGCGCTGAAGTGCTGTTCCATTGTTTCGAGGTAAGCGAAGCGATACGATGCTGGACGATAACTGCTCCATCCAGATACACCACCACTGTTCCCGACACGCTGCTAAAGGTAACCGCAATGTGGTACCACGTCCTTGGCACAAGAGAAAGCTTTGTGTTGAGTACTATTCCATGAATACCCAACTGAACATTCCCTGATATAAACTGGAGCTGAAAAGGTACTGTCTTGGAATTGTGCGTGTCTATAAAAGTCACCATCGCTCCCTGGTTGGCAATAACATTTACCCAGCACTCAAAGCTGAAGTCCGCCGTCGGGACAGTGTTCAATGCTTTTCGCCAAGCGAACCGGCTACTGCTTGAAATCCATAGCGCGGATCTCGTTGTAGTCGAAGCAACTAGTTCAAACCCCTCGCAATTGGTGCAAGGCTCACAACCTTGCACCATGCTGGATAGTAACACACATTCGGCAGATGCGCTATAAAATACCCCCGCGACACAATCGCTAAGTCGTGTACAGGCCTCCAGACATGCACTGTATGACACAGCCAGCGTGGCTTCAGCGGTGTAGTTATCCAAAAAGCCTGATGGTATGTTGCACTGACCACGTGACTGGAATCTTGCCGTCCCGATTGCTTTTTTGTCAACGTTCTCTTCAATAAAAAGGTCACGGCTACCCCAGAAAAAGGGGGGCTCATTCACATCAGTGACTGTTGCGGTCACATTCAGATGGAAAGCAGCACCAGCTACATCGGTAACTACCATTTCAAGAAAGTAGTGAGACCGAATCTCGAAGTCCAGCGTTTTAAGCGTTAGCAGGGCATAAGCCACAGAGCTTGTTGGTGCCAATGTAAAGGTCTCAGACGCATCGATAAGCACTGCCGCGCTTACATCCTCGATATCTTCGTCAAATAAAAACAGTTGGCCGATTCGAGACCCAACGACAACGGATTCTGGTATATCGACGTCAGAGGAGGTGGGGCCTGGGATAGTGGGCTGAAATACCGCCTGGGGAGGGTCATTTGCATCAATCACTACCACGTTTACAGTCAGCAGTGTGCTCCCACCTTGTTCCTTGATATTTTGAACACGAACGGTAAGGGAGTACTGATATCGCTGTTCGAAATTGAGCATCTTTGTCGCTTGAAGCTGGCCGGTGAAAGGGTCAATTGAAAAAGTCAAGTCTCCATCCGTAATTTCGAACCTAAATGACACCGGATCACTATTGCCAGTATCTTGGTCCATGCAGGACTTCCACAATGCGTCGCCGACGAGTGCTACACTCTCCTGGTTTTCGGGAATACTCTTGGTGGTCACGTCCGAGCATACAGGTGGCTCAATTTCATTTGAGATCTGGATTGCTGCCATGCATTCACCTACCAGTGGGACTGCAGCATCATCCAACACTTGAATAGTGAGTGTGTACGCCACAGTCGTCTCATAGTCCAGTGATGCCGCACCAACACTTACGATGCCACTAGACGCATTAATCTGGAATGCATTATCATCGTTGCCACTAACGATAGCGAAGGAAATGGAGTCGTTAGCGTCGGGATCCCTTCCCTGGAGTCTTCCGACAACTGTGCCATACGGTGAATTTTCCGCTACCGTCCATTGAGTGGCAGTGCACATTGGTGGGTTGTTTATATTACGCGACAGGATACCCAACGTGATCTCGCTAAATATCGCTGCGTTTTCGGTGTCAGTAACCCGTAGCGTTATGTTGAGTCGTTCACTCTCAGCCAGAACTACCCCTGCCACTACAGCCAGCACACATATTGTAGTGGCGCCGCTCGTTGTGAGTTTAAACGTGCTGGCAGGTGCATCTTGAATCGAGCAGATGCCACCAAATTGATCCGTGTTTCTGTCATGTACAGCGAGCGATACCATGGTGTAAGATCCGTTTGTAAACTGGTTGAGGTCAACTGTATAATAATGCTGCGACGAGATCGTGTCAACAAAATACGGTGGAGATGGCGCTTCAGCAACATTGATCGTAATAGGGTCCGACAGTCCGTGCAGACCGTCGGTGTCAATTGCACGAATGACGAGTGAATACTCAGTCATGATTTCGGCGTCCAGCGTGGAGGTTAAACTCAGCTCACCCGAAGTCTCAGAAATTGAGAAGTGCCCGAGGGGGTCACCTGAAGCAATGGAGTATACTAGATTGGCGCTCTGATTTGCGTCCTGATCTGTGGCCGAAAATAGTATGCCCAATATGAATCCGACGGTCTCATTCTCCATAACTGTAACTATAGCGCTGGCGTAAAGTTTTGGAGCATCCGGAGCATCAACCACTGTGACAACATTGGGGCCGAACGCAATACACAGCCCGAGCGGGTCACATGCGCGGACGTACAAGTCGAATGAATGCGAGGCCATATTTTCGTAATCTACTGCTGCTATCGTAAAGACCGTTCCTTCCGAAACGGCAAAATACTCTTCAAAGCCTGCGGAGGAGTTGAGAAGATCGAACGAGACAGTATCACCCTCCGGGTCAGCAGCAAAAAGCGTGTAGACGACAGTTCCAATGTCGATGTTCTCCGTCAAAGTTTGCGAAAAAACACTCGCCGAAGGTGCCTCATTGACGTCGACAATAACCACCGTCATTGTGGCCGTGGCGTTTCCTCCGTTCCCATCGGACACCGCAACACTGATCTTAATTTCCGGACTGGTTTCAAAGTCCACGACCCCAACAACCCAGAGCTCTGTCCCTTGGATGGATACAGCATCGTTGGCTATGGCTAACGAGAACGTTAGTCTTGCATGCGCATCCTCATCCACTGCAAAATCGGTTAGATTCCCTGCCAAGCAGTTGCTATCGACACAATTCTCGACTACGCTAAAAACTCCATTCGTCAGAATGGGGGCATCATTAGAATCTTGAACAGCAATGAAGTAGTTGCACGTATCGTAGCGCCCCGTAGAATCCGTGAAGCGCACTTGGAAGGATAGTGTATCTTGAGCTTCGAAATTGAGTGCCTCTTTTAGCGTTATTTCGCCAGAGAGAGTATCGATAGTTGTGGCTCCTGGTATCCCCTGGGATATCAGTCCGTACACCAACGAATCTCCTACGTCGGGTTCGTCAACGAGAATACTCAAGTCACCTATGATAGTACCCACCGCAGTGCTCTCTGGGATGTCGAATGAAGCCGACGAGCAGGTCGGCTGCTCTGGGACATCCGCGACGAGAACAGTGACCACTGCACTTGATTGAAGGCCTCCCGCATCCGTAGCAACCACGCTCAGGTTGAATTGTGCCTGGTCTTCGAAATTGAGGGCCTCGACGACAACGATGCGGCCAAGTCGGTCAACAATAAATTTTCCATGCCCACCGCTAGCGATGGAAAGCAGATAAGAATCGAAATCGTCGGGGTCATTCACGATCACGGGAGGCTCGAGCATAACGGGGGGAAGTGTGTTTTCTTTGAGGCGTCGTGGGATTCCTGCATTTGAAATCGCTGGTGCCTCATTCTCGTCCGCCACTTCCACCTGGATGGTACAGGCAGTATGCGCCGAACTTGCCTCTGTTTCTCTGACGAGTAGGTCCACAGCATATCTGCGTCTGGTTTCGAAGTCAAGAGCCTCTCCAATAGTAATGTGACCATCCTCATCCAGCATAAAGAGACTCGTTACACCTGATGGTGCGTCTGCCACTAACTCGTACGTCAAGGTACCTGGTGGATTCGCGAGGAAAAAGCTGGATGGCGATACGAAGTTTGCAGTGTTTTCCGGGATGCTAATGGTGTGCACCTTCCCGACACAAATGGACTCCGGGAAGACCAAAGAAAGGACTCGGAGACCACTGGAACAGCTGTATCCCGCGGGACATTTCTTGATCTCCGAGCGCCGATCACTTGGTGCATTCTCTGGGGCTGTATAAAATCCCTCTGGAACCCCTACCGCACCGTAGTAGTAGGAGGCTTGAGTAAGCGGCAAAGGTACGTTCAAACTTGCCGTCGACGCCGCCGGGATCGACTGAAAAATAGTAGAAGCTGATTCGCTGATAGTACCCACGTAGATAAAGCCCGTAGGGGTTGGATCCAGAACTGTTGGAGCAACTCCATTACTCACTAGCCAGGCGAGGAAGTTGCCTGGTAGCGAATCTCCGTGAAGATTCATGCCCACTATCACAGCGAATTCACCCGTTACCATCGCGTCAAGAGCAGACATATAGCTATCGGCAGCAGAGACACCCACTGTCGACGAAACTATAAGCTCGCCGAGCCCCGAGTACACGGCAAGCTCCAGCAAATTCGTCCCATGCGATAAAGGCTTAACGTTCTGCCCATTCATACGCAACCACCCGCTGCAGGTTAGCGTTTTAGAAGAGCACAACGACACATCGATGTCCGCGTAAATCGGCTGCCCGTCGAGTAAATCACAACGCAACGTGCTGAAGGGTACGGTCGCCGACTTACGGAACATAATTGACCGCTTTGCCACGAATTTCAGCTCCGCGCCAAGAATCGTTACCGTATGGCGCCCCCAAGTCGATATGAACGAGAACAAGAGCAAACTGCCTTTCGATCGAGACATAAGAACACCTCCGTCTAGCAATACCGTCGTTCCCCAATTAAATCCTGCACTAGATAATTCAAATTCGTACGTCGCGTTTGAGACTGACCGCTCAAAGTATGAAAGGGAGATGTTGTGGCCGAAACCAACAGACCAGCCAGTCTTGAACATCCCCAACCCGATGTCGTTAAACTTAAAGATGTTGACAGGCTCTATTGCTGCGTTTATGGCAGCTGCCGAAATGTCTTGCAACAGGGAATCGTCTCCTCGGTTTGGTTCTCTGGCAAGAGGTACCAGGGTATACAAAATGCTTGATGGCGCTAGAACAACCTCGCTGGTTCCGGTCGGGGTTGCTGGGCACCGACTAACACTTCCGGCTTCGCACACACATCCTGGAGCGCACTTGTCAGAGCAAAGTGGGCTTGTTTCTCCCGTTTGGTCTCCGAACCTTGTCGGCGGACACAGGTATTTTGCACCACTACGGCAGTAGAAGCCTTTTGGACAAATTAACATGGCCGACTGTCCAATGCCAGACGTCGAACCAATAGAATAGAAGCCAGGCCGTACGTGCTTCGGAGATGTGTTTCCCTTTGGGCAGTACACTCCTCTCGATGGACAGGGCACCAGGTCCCTGTAGCCACACGCGCCTTGATTTGACGAGCAATAGAACCCTCCAGGAACGTCAGTGCAGACTTGCTGCCCAGGTTTCGAAAATGTGCCGTTTGTACAGGCTACAAGATCGCTAGATGACATCATATCTGACGACCCAGCGTATCCTTCCGGGATATTCAAGCACACACTGAAGCCAGCGTCAGCGTAAGTTCCTGCAGCGCATTTCATTGGTGTGGACACCCCAGTCGAACACATATACCCCGCGGGGCATAACAAACACGACGCCAAACCAGAAAGCCCAGCGGAAGACCCGTACGTGCCTGCAGGGCATTCTACACATGCTGTGAACTGGGATTCCGAGTAGGTTCCAGCTGGGCAGGCAACACATTTTCCTGATTGTGACAAAGTGTAACCGAACTGGCACGTCTGTTGGCGCAGCAGCAATTTTGCGGAATCGAACCCGTCCGCATTATCCCAAACTATGCTGCCCGTTTGCTGACACCAATCTCGCGCCCATGGAGCGAATCTTCTACACAACGGAAGTACCTGGAATGGTGCATTTAAGTCCGATCTGGTTGCCAAACAGTTCGTGTACCAGAACCCACTGTGGTTTTCTTTCGCACAGTTGTAGCGTTTGGCCAAGTCGTTGTCTCTGTCAGGAGTACTGAAGTAAGCGTTATTGAGAGGACTGAGAGCATCGGAGGCAGTGCTCACCGATCCATTGTATCCTTGAACGGTCAAGAGATAGCTTTCCGATTCACCTGCCACGCGAAAGTTACTGTAATAGGCTGATGTCGAAACAAGATTCTTGGAGATTACAACTTTTGCCTCTGTGGGCCGTGCCGTCACAGCAACCAGCAGTTCGTTTCCAATCCACCACTCATTCGAGGATCCCACGTCGAATCCTTCGCGGTAGTCTTGCCAGTTGCGATTGAAGTTTACTTTCCCGTTCATGCGGCGTTGGGCAACTAGCCACCCATCCGAACACGGAAGCAAGGCGGGGGTTGGGAGACCATCAAGTTGTATGTAATAGACCCCATCGGGGTTCGGCTCGCCATTCGCCAAACGTTCGTACTTGAGGTGTGAGCACGAAACTGCGGGATTTGCAATTGAAAGTCCTAGCGCTGTTTTGAATGTAAACTCCACTTGCATGGAAACTTCGTCGATCCCAAAAGCGAGCACGTCGATCGAACCGAAATCGACCTCAAAACGTAGTTTGTTGACCTCCCCATAAAACACTCTTGTTATCCAAGTTTCCTGATTGCGAAAGAAGTAAACCTTTTGGTGCGAATCATCTCCGTGTCCATAGCACGCGTAGGTAGCCGAATCTTCCACGTGGACCTCTCGGAGTAGCTGTGCTCCAAGAAAGACGCGAATTAACTTTGGTTCCGAGTTTCTGCGGATTGCCCACCAGGCATTGGGATGAAACACGAAATAGTACGTAAACTGTATGCGGA
Organism: Halophytophthora polymorphica; assembly: GCA_023338205.1. Lineage (NCBI taxonomy): Eukaryota > Oomycota > Peronosporomycetes > Peronosporales > Peronosporaceae > Halophytophthora > Halophytophthora polymorphica. The sequence goes on along the minus strand of JAADYJ010000046.1, from coordinate 4,171 downwards.
AACTTCTCCCTTGGGGGTCGTTGGATAGCTGCGGCAAATTCTTCTCGACGTACGTGCCCGCATCAACAAACGACATCCCACCCAAAAGGGAAAATCCTCGACAAAGCTGGTACCACTTGCTTTGTGTGCCCCACGAAGCCACCCAAAGGTTGTCATCTCCATTGCCAATGAATGAATCTTGTACGACAAAGCTCCACAACGTTGACGGGCTAACGTCATTTGTAGAGCACAAGTACTTGTTCGTCGTGATTCCATTAGGATCGAAGCCTAATGCCACACCGTCTGACACACTTTGTCCGTTTGTGTAATAGTGCATTCCCAGCCACAATTGCTTCGTAGGTTTGCCGCCAAAGCTATCGGAGTCATCTTCACTAGGCGCGTCACGCAACCACCACTTTTTCTTGTCAATCGCAGTCCACTCGATAGTACTTTTCCCACCTGAAGGCAAATACATTGTGGAGTCGACGCGCGCATTTGTCACTCCTGGGACTGTTGCGAAAAACGCAGAGCCATACTTCTGGTGCATTCTCTGCAAGTGCGTGGGAGAGCGCGGGACAACCTGCTGGAGCCCCATCGCGTCGCAGCTGTCGCTGTCGCCTGGTCCAGTGCTAACTTGGCAATCTGCGTCACTAGAAGCCGCGTTACATGGCACTATCGTATAGCCCTCTCCGATGTCAGAAGTCATGTCGCAAAATGCGCGCAAGATGCCAGTTCTAGTAGCAATGGCATACATCCCATCCGTTACATTTGTCGCCATGGCTTTAATAGCACTGCACGACGGTGGCATATTCAGATGAACAGCGCCGTCCCCGTTTTCAATGTAGCCACCCGTCATAATGTTTCGCCGAAGATCAGCAGCGGTGATCGCATAACACGTATTTTGGATAACTTCAATCCCCACGCAGTCAGTAGTAGCGCGACAGATGCATCGGCACCGATCCGTCACGGTGTAAGTCTTGGAGCATCCATGAGAAGTGCAAGTGCTGTCCTGACACAGACTTTGCATCGATACGTTTCCGTTGAGTGCCCAACGTTTATTGTGGATAACTGTCCACGCGTCTTCCGCCGCGATGGAATCAACACTCCGTACGAAAGTTCGCCGTATCGCATCGACCTCAAATGCAGAACCGAGCGTCATGTATAGGTTGCACGTGCTGGATACGTCGTTATACACCCCCGTTTTGCAGAGCGGGTGTTCTGAGCATCGCTTCTGGCATGCTTCTAACGATAGCAAGGCCCCCCTCTCGGTGGTGACGATCTCGATCTTGAGGCTTTTGATGTGGTATCCCTTCTCCGTCGAGGTCGTTGCCTCTGCTGAGAGCATGTGCACTCCGATGCTGACATCGACGATGGCATGCATAGTTAATGGTTCACAGCTCCCTGATTCGGCGGTGCCAGGTACTGATGTAAATGCTCCGTCGAACAAAAGTTCCCCCGCGTGTTTGATTCGCGCTTGGAAGACCTCCGCTGGCGCGTTGCGGCAAATGATTCCAGATACCTTGATGATCAGTGTGCTCGGAGTCAAAGCTTCCACGCTCTTGGAAGTGAGAACACCAGATGAAAAAACGGGCACGGAATTCACGACGCCAGAGATCAATGATCCCCCTGGAAGGAACACAGCTGTCGCCCTACCGCCAATTATCCTCCCTGATTTCGCTCCACCGAACCGGTAGCTTACTGATATGCTCAGTTCGTTGGCGTTCGAGACATCGGCGAAGTGAGAAAAATCGAGTGGCAGCCCCGTTGGCTCAATCATCGTTTCGTCGGCGTGAAACGCTGATGTTAGTGACGTATTGTTTGGGGTCAGGCCACATGCAAGGTCGAGATCGAAGTTCGTGGAGGTGGTCTTGTCCATAAAGAGTCTGCCCGTAAAAGAGCAAAGCACTACTCCAGTTACTGAGGCAGTGAGTTTCATACCTAAGCCTGGGATGGTTTCCCATTGCGCTTTTGTCGCCATGGATAACACCACATCAGATGCTCTGGCAGAGCTCCAAGCAGATGCAGGTAGGTACGAAAAAGCCACTCGTGACGAGCTGTTGGTTGATTTCCCGTACTGACACTCTGCAGTCGTCAATGATCCCAGGCGAAGTCCAAAGCGGCCATCAACAGGGATTTTCTGGTACTGCAACAAGGATACCCCACGGGAAACACTGTTCGCCTTGTTGCTTTTTTCCCTCTGCAGCACGGACTCTGTCGTTGAGTCAAAAGGCACGAGCGGTACCCACGCGGTCAAAGCTGCAGTAATGGCAGCCACGGACGCAAGCTCTGGTTCCGCTCCCTCCCGACTGAAGTACACACTTGACGATTCAAAGTTGGCCGATAGCCCATAAAACTTAAGCACGTGATGTCCAGGTTTGATTTTCATTTCGACTTTGGTAGCCTTCGCGAGCACCTTCTTCCAGTGACTAGTGCTGCCCATTGAGTCGTGCACAATCGCTCCATCCAGCATGATCACAGCGCCATTCCCATCGCGGAAAGGGAAACCGAAGTACCAGATCCAGTTCGTTAGTGCAGAGCTGGGTTCCACAAACTCCACCTGAATCAGGAATCCCACATCTGCGTTCACCTGCTTCAACCGGCCGCATAAATCATGCTGGGAGTTCCAGAATGCCGCCAGAGACGTGAGTTCACGCTCACAAAACCCTTCACTCTCCAAGGGCGCATCCGCAGCGTCAAATTCTTGTTGAAAGTCTGCGCCATGGCCAGCCGTGTATCTTGACGTGGTCAGCTTCGAAGTGTATGATATTTTCACGTATGGGCTCAGCGACACTGGTCAAAATATGAGTGCACATACAATCCCATACACACGTTAAACAAATTGCGCTCGGGTACCCGCAAGACGGATTGTTCTCACACTCATAGACACACTGCACAATAGAACAGGAAGCTTACGTGGGTAATTCATTCGGGACTCTGGGACGTTCTCAGTATAGCATCGTGGGTCCTGTAGAGAGGCGCTTGCGTCAGTAAAACCCGCCCGCACCAACCACGAATGATACAGACATGAAGTCTGGCAGTCGCTTACCGTCCGATACGCCACGTGCGCTACAAGCACACCCTCGCTTGGAGACACGAGGGTGGCCACCCTCCCGCCATCCAAGTTGTCGTATATAACCGACGGGAGAACTGAGGAGAAAAAAAGGCCATACGTTCGTTGTTAGCGCTGCAGTTTCCGCCTCCAAAGACTTCACGGTTGACGCGCTCCCTTCTTACACGAGTGGAGCTCCACACCAGGTTCGGCTGGCCGAGAGCTGGACGTCGTCTCAAAGACGGCCGCCTTGCAGACGCTCAGTGCGCCTACCACCGCCAGTGCCAGCACAGTTGCCCGCACCCAGAAGTGCAGCCTGCCCGCCGAGCTGTGCGGCATCGTGGGTCTTGCTCTTCCCTGGTCTTTCTTCCCGCTTCTACGATAAAGGATCTCTGCGATCTTCAGGACGCCAAACCGAGAATGGCGCGCAGTAGCCCGAAGAAGATATCGATCGGCCCGCCGCTCTCCAGCGGTTGAGGTCCGTCAGGGCGGCGAAACCGCGACGAGGTCTATTTTTATCGGTGGTAACGGCACACGGTTCAATTTCCAAGGTAGTGACATTCCGGTGGTCGAATTTGTGTTCGAGTCCATCCTTCAGTTTGCCGAGTGGCCGACAACTTCCAGCGCCACCTGCAGCTACCTGCCTGCCCGTAATTGGGCGCGGGCCCAGCCCACAACTCGCTGGAGTCTTGCCACCTGCCGGCAGGAGAGCACGCACACCTTGCAGCACTGGATGGATGCTGCTCCGTGGAGACGGCGACGGGGATTGGCGCTAGGCTGCAATACCTTGCAGGTTGGAGTAGCGACAAGCTGCACGGCGACGGTCTTTCCAGCTGGCGGTCCTGTACTCTTCTCGCTCGCTGCAGTTGGGCCTCCGCCTCGCGAGTCTCACGGGTGCCAACAAGGCCAGGCGAGGGTCTGAGTGGGCTGCTCTCCAAGCACTAACATTACTAGGCGACTGCTCTACATGCATGACCAGAGGCACCACCCACGCGTACCAGGGTTCTCGGACAACCGCGCTCGGGCATGGATTTTGTGTCGGCGACGTGCCAATCCTTAGAGCAACACGGGCTGTCGCACACACCAGTGCCACTCGTTGTTGTTGAACCGCTGCCAGATTGTCTCCTCAAGCGATTTGCGCTC